>PVJC01004694.1:0-62481 GCA_004026665.1 Murina feae | reverse complement strand
TGTAAGTGACAGGGAACAAAGATGTCGATTTCCTAGCAGCTCCTTTCTGATCTCTATAATGTTTCTCTCACCATGAAGCTGGGGGGTGCTTCCAGGAGGCCTGGGAAAAGGTCAACCATAACTTCTAGGGTCTTCAACGCCAATTTGCAGTGAATCATATTTAGTGTGTGTCTGTGATTGTGTGTGTGTGTGTTGGGTGGGGTAGGGTGTGACTGTGTACATGCGTTAATTTGTTTTACTCTATTGAAAGGAAGGGAAGGGCTCACTCAGACTCACAGAGAATATCAGTGCAGATTTGCTGAGACATTTTGCTGAGGCATTCCAAGTAAGCAGAGATAAATGAATTACCACAGGGTAAGGATATGAGAGCTGGTTAGGATATTTCAAGAGGCACCCACTGCCCCTTCACTTGATTGGCACCCTCTTAGAGCCTCCAAAGCCCTATTTTGATTTTTGTTTTCATCTGTATTCTCAGCTTCCAGTGGGCTGGAAAGTTCATGACATGCTCAGGCTGGTAGAAAATGAGAATACCAGTTGTCTTTAGAGAGGCCTCCACTGCCACTACTAGCAGTCCCCCAGGTCAGAGCTAGCATGAAAATCTAGCAGAAGTAGTGCTACAATGTGAGGATAGAAGATCAGCCTCTGATTTGAGTGGGGAGAGCAAAATACAATCTGTGATGGACAGGAACCGAATAACAGCCTCAAACCATGGGGCAGAGCAAAAGCACATAGTATAGGACAGGCATTTATGTGAAATTAAAGAAGGAGGTAATACCTGGCCGGTGTCTCAGTGGTTAGAGCATCCTACCATGCACCAAAGGTTGCAGGTTCGATTCCCAGCTACAGAACATACCCAAGTTGCTGGTTCCCTGGTTGGGGTGCGTATAGGTGGCAACAAGACCCCTCTCTCTCTCTCTTTCTCTCTCTCCCTCCCTCCCTCCCTCTCCCTCTAATATCAATGAAAACATATCCTTGGGTGAGAATTAAAAAAAAGCAGAAAGTAAGAGGAAAATTTTTCACTTCACACACACATATATACGCACAAAGAAATGCATGCATGTACGCTTGCACACACAAACACACATAGAGACTCATGCCGAGGCATGAAGCAGCATGGGGCCCACAGTAAACATACTCCTGGCATTGATCCACAGAGAAATTAGGCAAACATTCTGGAGCAACTAGAGTAAAAAGCGTATTTCTTTATAGAAACACCTGATAAGAGACCATATTCTTCAGTTAAGCCATGCATCTTCCCAGTTTTACTTTGTTTCCCCCTGTGGCACTGTGGTTGCGCGCCTGCCTCTGAGGCTTAAAACTTTCATGGGTCGCTAGTGAGTGGGAGGGAACTAGACTCAAATGCAGAAACCTGGAGTGGGGTTGAACTGGCTCTGCTGGCTGGACAAATCCCTTCTACAGAAAATGAGCAGGCCTCAGCATTTTCACCTCCAGAACTGGCCCCAATATGAGTCCTGCCCACTTTAGAGGGAGAGAGACCGTGAGAGTTGAAGGTGCTTCTGGACATGACTTTTCCACAAAAATGGTTATTAGTTTCCTCTGTGGTGTGGATTTGAGCTCCAGGCATAACTACCCTATCTGCTTAATTCCTAACTATGAAGTGTCCCCATCACTGATATCCCATTAACAGAGAGCAAGAGACCAGGAAAGGTGATTTAAACAAAACAACCATAATCAAAGCAACAAAACACCTTTGTTGATCCCGAAAACCTTTATCTTCTCTGACATGTTAGAATCGGGTTGTCTGTATCAGGTAAGTTTGAATTAAATGTTCTATGTTGAGAGAGTTAAGATGGAGAGGATGAAATAATCAACAACCAGTTTTTATAGGGCTTTATTTTTTATAGGATTGCATTTATTCTTTCCACTATAGGTTGTATTTCTTTAAAACCCAAAGTCACAGTCACTTATCACAAAATGCATGGTCTGCTTTAAGTCTCCTTATAGCAGCGAAATTCTGAGAGCTTCCCACAGGTGGAAGATCCAGACGCAGTGCCTAGAGAAACGAAAGCGCTGACCGGCAGTTAGAGATGCAAGTTAAAGATAGTGAGAAATGTGCAGGTGTGTGGTTTTATTCCCCAATCTAGTGAGCAGTACCATTTTAATGTTGTTAACCAGGGGATTTAGCCCGGGGCCTTGATAAATTGATTTACAAATGAGAATTTGGAAACCTCAGAGCGTGGTGAAGTTTAAGGGCCCTTCAGTGCTCAGCGGAATGGGGTGGGGGCTTTGCCCACTCCTGGAACCTCAGAGTTGAAGTCACAGTGCATTCCCAACACACTTACCCCAACGAACAATCATTGTCAAAGTCAAAAACTGCCTCTGGACTCAGCTAACAGGTCTCCCTCTGATCTGGGAGGAGGGAACCCTTCTGAATGAATGTCAGCATGCTGTAGGAGGGGCACAGAGCACTTCAGTAGATTCAATCCTCATCACATTCAGAATGTGATTCTGAGCACTTAGCAGCCTCTCTCCTCCTAGTGTAGTAAGGTACCCAAGGATGTTTCCCCTTAGCATTGATGATGCCGAGGAAAAGGAGAGATGTTAGAATCCACTTGAGGGGAAAACTGATGGAGAGTGATGTGGGGATTCCAGCAAGGCTAGGTACAATTGTCTCATTTTCATGATGTGGCAAATTAAATTTAGGTTTTGACTCCTAAACTTGTCATGGGAATCTAACTCTCATCCAGAGCCAACATTTCATGACTTCACGCCATCTTTGATCTCTAAGGACAATGGCCAGTTAGGAGAAAGACCAACAGGGTCTCTTTCCTCTCCTAGTCCCAGCTTTTCCCTCCCTCCTTCTCTCTGATATGCAAGCCGGGTTGATGTCTGGCTATGCTTTGGCCACAACCATCCATCTGTACATCTCTTTGTATGATGTGTTGAGAACAAGGAGGGCTCATGACCCATTTCAGTACTCAGCGGTCATGGCACAGGCACTTCTGTGGGTTGGAGAAATCTGGAAGGGACCTGGTCCTAGCCTCTGGGAGCTTCTTCAACCATGACCCCTACAATCACAACACTGTGTACCAGGAGGGCAGGCCCAGGGTCAGGATCTGGGACAAAGCTACACTAGCAGACAGAGCATAACCTCTCAGCAGGGGAAGAAAATGCAATATATGACCTACTGGCCCAGTGTGACTATCTGCCATGAGCAGAAGGCTATCCTGACAACCAGACAAAGCCTGATGTGTACACACTCAGCAAACAGTTATCAAGCGCCTACTACAGCCATTGACACAGTAAGCACTTGTGGCCGACACTAATAGTCTTCCTCTAACACCTATTCTCCTCTTCCTTAGTCATGTAATTCTGACCACCCAGAATAAAGGCTACATTTCCCAGTTTACCTTGTAGCTAGTTGTGCTTATGTTATCATGATCTGGCTAACAGGATGTGAGCAGGGGGTCCATGATTACCTTCCTGAGAAGAGGCACATTTTTCTCCCCCTTCTTCCTTCCTGCTAACTGGAATGTAAATGTGATGGTGATAGCTTGTGCAGCCTTGAACCTTTTGTTGAGGCAGGCAAAGCATGAGAAAGGAGGAACCTGGTTCTCTGCAGACTTCATGAAGCCCTCAATCAGCTCTACACTGCTTTCCTCCAGACTTATAATAAGTGAGAAGAAAATAAACCTCTACCTTGGCTAAGCCTGTTCTTTATGATTTTTCTGTCACTCGTAATCAAACCTAACCCTGCAGTATTCAATAAATGTTTGTTGAGCAAAGTGACTGACTCATTGGGACTAAATTAAAAATGAGTGAATACAGCCTGGCCTGTGTGGCTCAGTGGTTTTGAGTGTCCACCCATGAACCAGAATGGCATTGTTTGATTCCTAGTCAGGGCACATGCCTGGGTTGCGGGTTCAATCCCCATTAGGGAGTGTGCAGGAGGCAGCCGATCAATGATTCTCTCTCAATATTGATATTTCAATATCTTTCTCTCCATCTCTCTTCCTCTCTCTGAAATCAATGAAAACATTTTTTAAATGAGTAAATGCAATTCTAGTGCTCAGCATTTTGTCTAAGCAACAGTAACGAGGCAGTAAATAAAATAGATAGGCTTCCTGCTCTCACGCACTTGCAGCCTCATATGAAAGCTAGATTTTGGACAAGAAATAACAAGTGTGATAAACTTCATGGGAAGGGTGGCGTGCAAAGGTGACATACAACCAGGAGCTCCACCACAATAACAGAGTGAAGTTTCAGATGAATCCTGAACACTGAGCAAATCAGGAGATGGAGTGCTGTCAGCCCTGAGGTGAAAGGCAGCGTGTTGCACTGAAGGAACTAAAAGGCCAGGGGCTACAACATTGCATTCAAGGCAAGTCTAAAGGGGAAAAAACAAAGAGGTAGGCAGAGGCCCAATCATCCTGGGTCTTCTAAACCACTGACACTCAAAGAGTGGTCCATGGACCAGCAGCTCCATCATTCCCTGGGAGCCTGTTGGACATGCAGACGCTCAGGCTCCACCCAGACTATGGAACCAGGCTGCATTTTAGCAAGAGTCCCAGGAGGTTGGTGTGCATAGGATAAATGCTGGTACAGGCCAGGCCACATTAGGGATTTGTGTTTTGTTTTATTTCATTTTGTTACTTTTTCTTGAGAAAATTTAGATGAAACCCTTTAAGCCTAGAAGGAACTTAATCAGATTTGTCTTTTCTTGAAGTTTCTCTGGCTCCAGTGAAAAGAATGCATTCGAAACCTAAGTGGATGCATATATATGTAGAAAAAGAGAATTTTTTTTAATAAAATTGGCTCATTATTTGTAAAGTGTTGGTAAGGCCAAAATCTGATGGAGGAGGCCAGTAGCCTTGAGGCTTAGGAAAGAGTTGCAATTCAAGTTCAAAGGCAATCTGCCAATGAAACAGGAAGAGTTGATGTTGCCGATGAAGTCCAAAGGAAATTTTCAGAATTTCCTCTTGCTCAGTGAAGTTTAGCCTTCTGGCCTCCTCAGGCCTTCATTTGATTGGTCCACACACAAATGGAAGGCAATCTGTTTTACTCAAAGTCCATCCATTTAAATGTAAATCTCATCCAAACACCCTCACAGAAACACCCACAATAATGCTTGTCCAAATATCTGGGCACAGTTGCCCAGCCAAGTTAACATATAAAATTAACTCTTAAAGAAATGAAAACTGGGGAGTCGTTGGCATGTGGATGGGTGACGATGGAAGCATTGCGAGTGGGTTGTATTGCTCAGAGAGAACAAAGGGAGAGTCACGAGGAGCATCACTATTTAATGACGAGGTAGAGGATATAGCACGTAGATGGCAAGAGATGACAAAGACACTTGGCTGAATCCTTAGAGACCAGCCGACCAAGGGGAGCCATGTGCAGGTAACAGGGCCACCCAGGAGCAAGATGGGTTCTCTGTCTCCCATCAATAAGTTACCAGCATGGGAGAAAGGCAGAGTAGCTCTGGTATTCAGGAAGCTTACTGCCAACCAGAGAGTTGGCCTCAAGTGCCTGGACAAAACTGCTTCTGGATAAGACTCGCTTTGGGGATGCGATAGGCCAGAGGTCCTGTTAGCTTCTGTGAACGCCACAGAGACGGGAACCTGAGAGACCTGTTGCAATCAACCAGGTTCTTTTCTGTGCAGGCTGCGGAAACATTGCCATACCAGTCCCTGTTTTCTGGCTGTTTTCCATAGAATAGTGATTTCTATACCCGGGTACCAATTGAAGGATCTATAGAGCCACAGTGTTCAAAGGAAGTAACAAGAGTAGTAAGAACATGAGATTTGGAGCCAGACAAGCCTTGGTTAAACCCTCACTGTGTGATCCTGGGACAAAGCATTCACCTCTCTGGTCATCAGGTACCTCGTCTCGGGCAGGATGCCTAGCTCCTACTGATCGGTTGTTACACAGATTAGATAATGTGTTTAGTTATATCTGGCCCATGATAAGATCTCTGCATGGTAAATACAAAGAGAATAATCCCTCTGTCTCTATGACAAGACCTTCTTCATCCTCTTTCGAGAGGCTTCACTCGCCAGCACTCTCCCCAACTTTTGCTTTCCCTTTCTATATTTAATTACCATTTTTGGTTATCACTTTGCATTCCCTCGCAAGTATTAAAGGTATCTATGTGCTCATACAACTAAAGAAATTTTTTGAATACATACAAAAGTTTTAATGGTCAGTCTCATATTTGTGTCAGCTTTTGAAACTATGCTGGAAATAAAATGCATGAAGTCAGTTATAACTTTCTTTTGCCAGACAGAAAATATATTGGTGATTGTGGTTGCCAGGGGTTTGGGTCCAGGTGTGGGGGTAAGAGAAATGGGGAGTGACTGCTGATGAGCATAGATTTTTTTAGAGGGGTGATGAAATGTTCTAGAATCGGATGGTGACAATGGTGGAACAACACTGTGATATATTAAAAACCACTGAATAGTACCCTTAAAATGGTGAATCTTATGTGTGTGAATTGTATGGCGATGAAAACAAATAGCTATTGCCTGGGTCATCTAGGGGATTGTCGACTTCCACCATCAACTGGTATTCAAGCATGAGATACTCTCAAACAAGGCATAATTAGGGATTCACAAGTGATCCACAATGGCTCCACGATGCCAATGCTAGCTAGGAGGAAAGGACTGTGAGCATAGCACTGTTCATCAGTAGAGGCTGGAATACATTTCAAGGGGAAGATTTGAGCTGAAGATCAGGGAGGAGTGAAGTAGGAGATATTCCAAAGAAGAATCAGGAGGGAGAGATCATGGCCATCTCTATACTTTGTTGTTGTTGTATTTTTAATTTCATTTTTTATTACAGTGATTTTAAGATGTGATGGGAAGACTGGCCTCCAGGGCAGAGGAGTTGAGAAAACAAATCATGGCCAGACAGAGAAGAGCAATATTAGACTGTTTCTTGATGAGCAAGCCTTGTCTCAATGTGCGCAGATGCAAGACCTCATTCCTTGAGGTCCTTGAGCTTAGCCAGACAGTCCCTCACCATTCGTTCTGTTGCATTTGAACCTCTGTGTCCTATATCATGGAACTTGCTGGAAACACAGACTGTTGGAAAGAAAACATTTTGACTGCGCTGGCCTTTATAATTTTTTATTTACAAGAGTCATCTGAACTCTGAGGGAAACTAATTTTCTTTAACATATACATAGTGCTTTGAAGCAGAGGGAAATTCCTAGGCGGCCATCTTATTTTATGTGGGTGTAAAGTGAAAAACCTCTCATTTTTGTAAGCCCAGGGAAGGTCGGTGAAGCAGGAACAAAATGAATATGCACACAAACTTTAAGCACCACTTTGAAATCCAGGGCGGGCTTTGTTGGCGAAACCACAGCCCATCTGGGAGGCTTCAGTGAAAAGGTTGCCAAGAGGTCTAGATGTTTCTGTAATATACCAACTGCCATGCCAAGGAAGCTGGTTGAGCTCAGAGCCCAAAGGCCACGCAGATGGGTTCATTCCTAGGACCTGGGACAGAACTACCTGGGCCTCTTCAGTGGAATCAGGACACCAGTGGATGAGCATGTAAGAGAGAGAGGATGAAGTAGGAGCACCCTGGCATCTCCCCCACCTTGAGGCAGATCATGCCACTGCCCTGCCCATGGAAGCCCAGGCCCTGAGCCACCGACAGGTGGGACTTATATCCACAGTCTTATATCCCATTTTACTGGAATATCTTGTAAGCTCCTTTTGGGATGATGGAAGTCTGGGTCTACGACATTCTTTTTTTTAGGTTTTTTTTTATTTTTTTCTTTAATGATTAAGGTATTACACATGTGTCCTTATTGCCCCATTGTCCTCCAAATCCCCCACTCATTCTTATATCTCTTGGTAGTAACATTATTATTTTGTTAGCAGTGTAACATGGTATGGCTATTATTTAAATATCCCCAGTCCCCATTTCCCTCCCAAAAAACTTGTCTGCTCTGAAAAGAAGTGGTTTGGGGTAAAGTGAAAGTTTTTTAACATCCATTTTCCAGATGGACCTCTCTGTTAAATCTTCACACACACACACACACACACACACACACACAGCTAATCCATATGGAATGCTCCTAAGTGAATATGATTGTTTACTAGACTTCTTAGTCCATTTTATGCCATTTTATAATAAAATATCAGCAACCTCATAACGAGAGCTTTTTTTAAAGTCCATAATCTCTCTAACCATAACAAAAGGGCGGTGAATATATTGTACAAGAGTGCGATGGAAAAAATGTGCTAAAGTATTTCCATAAATCAAATGTAGCGCTTTGGCGTTGACTCTAAAGCATTAAATTTAGTAAATTAGAACCAGATGATTTTAAAATAGAAACTTACACAACTTTACGGTGTGATTTTTTTTTTCAACACAAGTTTATCTTCATGAAGTCCCCTTGCTGCTACCGAATAGGTATTTAACAAGTGAGGGCAGCATCTGGGTATTATTCATATTTGTAACTCCCTTGGTGCCTCACATTCTATTGGGCAATTAGTAAGTATTGGTGGACAGCTGAATGAAATCTAAGCAGCAATTAACAAGTACAAATTAATTGGCAAGGAACTGTAATATAAATATTTATATGGATCTACAGATAGACAAAACACTGCTACCCCACACTTAATAGTAAAACTGTCTTGCTCTATCGTTCACTGTTTAATATGTGTATCTAAATCAATGAATTTGAAATAAGAGTGTGTATCTTCTTCTCACTGAGTTACCTTGTCCCCAATGACCATCACTCTGGAATTTTCCTAAGGCATAAGTTTCCGTTCTATTTCTGCTCTCAGAGGACCCATAGAAAATGCCTTTTGTCATTTCCCCCTCCCCTCTCACACATAATTTTACAATGTATCTGGTACCTGCCTTAAGGATAATCTGGAAGAGGAGGAGGAGGAGGAGGAGAAGGAGGAGGAGGAGAAATAACCTGGACTTTTGAGTCTAGGTACCTAGGACAATGGTGGCATCATAAAAAAGAAATAAAATAGTTAAAAGTTGACAGTATTTCATTGGAAAGTTTATATGTGAAATTGGCATCATAAATAGAAACATAATAGTTAAAGGTAGATAGTGCTTCATTGAGAAGTTTATATGTGTAATGGCCAGGGTTCTTCAGAAAAACAGAAATAATAGGCCAATAGGATGAGAGAGAGAAAAAGAGAGAGAGAGAGAGAGAGAGAGAGAGAGAGAGAGAGAGATTTTAAGGAATTGGCTAACATGATGGTGGAAGCTGACAAGTCCAAAATCTGCAGAGCAGCTGTCAGGCCAGAGACCCAGGGAGGAACTGATGTTGTAACTTGAACACCAAGGCTCTCTGGAGCAGAATTTTCTCTTCCTAGAGGACATCAGCCAAATTCCTCTTTATGCTTTCACCTGATTAAATGAGGCCCATCCACATGATGGAGGGTAACCTGCTTTATTCAAAGTCTCTGACTTTTTAGCTGTTCTCAGCTAAAAAATATAACTTCACAGTAACGTCTACACTAGTATTTAACCTAATATCTGGGTACTTTGGCCTAGCTCAATTGACATATAATTAACTGTCACAATATGTACATATGAGGAGTTTATGAGAAGCCTTTGGAATATTTCAGTGCAGTAGAAACCGAGAGTTTGGAATTCAAACCACAGGTCAGAAGATGTGATTGTCATCAGCATAGAAATGAGAGTAGAAGTCATTGGAGAACATCAGGTAGATAAAGGAGAGAATGTGGAAGGGAAAGGGCTGTGGATGAAACCTTGGGGAGAGCCTACCTGAGAAGAAGAAAGAGGAATATTGATGAGAGTAGAAGAGAGAATCCAAAGAGGAGAACGAAGGAAGAGACCATTTCTAGACAGGTGTGATGGAGAATGCCCGGAGCCAGGAGATGCAGGGGACACAAGAGGCCCCCACTGCTTTCTGGATGGCGGAGTCTGAAGCTGTGCTTCTCCAAATGGGACCCACTCTGCTCACCAGGCCACACCCCGCACAGGTCACCATGAGAGCAACACTAGGAGGAAGCCCTTCCCAGCTCTGACAGCAATTGGACAGGACTCATTTTATATCCCTTGAACTCTGTAAATAGTAACAGCAAATGAAACTTTTTTTCATATTTTTAGTTAGGTTTTGAAAGTTTTCATTCCACCACTTCATTTTTACAAAAGACCTATATTAGTACCTGGTTTTTCCTGACCTAAGGAAATATGCAGAAGTTTTCACTTTTATGAATACAGAGAAAAGGCCCGAGTAGTATTTAGGGTGTGCTCTGCATGATCTGTCACAGAGGCAATGAGCACCCTGAGCCAGGAGCGTGGTCATGCCCAGCTCCTGCCCAGGGAACTGCACTCAGAGCTCCAAACTGTCTGTGAACACTGGGCTTTGTCTCCATTTATTGTGTGCACCTGTTAGCAACCACTTATTCACTTTATGCCATTTCAATTTCATAGGGTCACTGTGCTTTCAGATAGTGGGGGAAACCGGCATCTTCAATCCTGCGTATTGTAGTGGATTGGAAATGGAACACACTGTACTTTACGGTGGAGAACTTGAGAATCACTGGCCTGGATGGGGATCAATGGAATGGATGGCAGGACCAGAGGCAAAGAGGTCTGAGTGTGAGGCCACCTTCTGATCCTGAAAAAGAGAGCCCTTTGTCTGATGTTGGGAGAAGGAGAGGTGGAAAAGGGAAGGCCCTGAAGGACTAGAGAGTGTATTGATGGCCAATGCTCATCCACATAATAAAGTAGGAAAGTCTGAAGTTCTTTCATAATCATTTAGCAGCAAAGCCTGACCTGGATTGGCCTGAGGTGATGTATAGTCTTTACTTACCCCACTTGATATGTACCCTATTGGTGCATCCAACAGCCAAAATATGAATGAGTCTGCCTATGAGATGCTGGCCGGGGTCCCACAGGGAGTTTTGTAGTATGTGGTTTGGATGGTAAATCTGTTTCTAAAATCTGAAATATTCTGCATTCCACAACTCATCTGGCCTCCAGGTTTTTGAGCAAGGAACTGTGTATCTGTATTTAGGATGAGGAAGATGTGAATGTACTTGTAGAAAGCAGGATGTGAAAGATTAAGGGTGCAAATGAGAGAAGGGAGAGTTGGGTAGCTGAGTCTCAGCATGGGCTTGAGAAGGAAGAATGAAAAACACATTGCTGTTGGGTAAGGAGGAGAGTTTTTCTGGCTGAGCAGAGCTTCACAGGAGATGGCTTCTGGAGACATAGAGTGATTCTGAGATGGCAAAATCGAAAGCTGGGGAACACGTGGCCCCTGCCTTCTTAGGGCAAGAAGGGCATAAGCCTTGTTTCTTCTCCCAACTCTCCACCCACCTGAAGACCCAAAGCTCCAAAGGCTGGTTAGGGCATGAGTCATGAGAACCACAGGCGATGAAGTTCAAGAAAACCCTTGCAACACCCCCTTGTCTACATCCTCTCATCTGAAATCACAGGGTGCCAGGACTTAAGCAAATTAAGGGAACTTATTCTTAACATCTGTAAGCCTCAATGGTGTGAGTGAGTGGGCCTGAGAGCTTGCTGCACGCTCATTACCAGGGCTCCCCTTCGGCTTTTCTTGTAAAGGAGGGAACCACTTTTTATTTCTCCATTTAAGTGGGCAGAACGGAATGCGCTCTCCACACTCCACACAGAAAGTCCAGGGTGGATGCTGGTGTCTCCACCACCGCCCAGTGCCCGGCCCACGCTGGAGAAGCATTCCTCCAGTAGACAAAATAAAAGATTGCTGATAGCTGGAGCACTTTGTTTGCTTTCTAAAATGAATCAAACTCTGTACAAGCTTGGATTTAACAGTGTGGGTTGTGCTGTGTCCCCACAACACATTCCTTTCATCCTGCCGCCCCCAACCCCCACCCCAGGCCCTGCATTACTCAGATTCCTTTGACTCGCTCATCAGCGCCAGCTGGCGGTCACCTGGGCTGGCCAGACAGTCCAGATGCCCTGGGACAGAGCCTGCTGGACATTCGCTGGCCTCAGCTGATGAGAGCTGTGAGGGACAGGAGGTAGCCTTTCTTGGAGAACTGGGTCAGCTAGCCTCTTTTAGGGCCCCAGGGGGAATACCATCACCAAAAAACAAAGAAATGGCTTACCCAGTGCCTCCAGGAAAGTGGTATTTTGCTGTCTAAAACACCCGCCCCCACACTCCCCTATTCTTTCTCATCCCACCTCCATCCCAGAGGGATGCCGGATGCAGGATGTGGAAGGTGATTCTCAGTGGCCAGTGTGTCTGCAGAATGCTAAAGCTCAGGAGTAGATGGGAAACAGAGCAGACAGCCCCATCCAGGAACTTTGAACACACAGTTCTCTGCTTATTCCACGTAGACTATAGCGAAAAGTGGAGAGTGGGAAGGGGGCTGCAAAGTTCTAGCACATTAGGTCATGCTATCATGTCATAGCACATATTTGATCATAATAGGTATGTGAGGAAGAGTCCGGAAGACAGTTCAAACTTAAGACTATATATAGGAAAAACAAAAGTTAGCAAGAAGGAAATGTGCTGCTGTCTTTGCCCCTTCTTACTTAATACATATTATATAGCACTTCTATTGTGTTGGGCAGTGTCTTTAGAAAGAGTAGAAGACTATCCTCCATCCAGTCATAGAATCCTGTTTATTTGGTCTTAGCCGATCACTTTGACCTTTATAACAACCCAGTCTAAAGTTTCTACTAGCAGAAGAGATTTCTATGTCGGTTTCATATAACGAATTGTTTACTTGAACAAACTAAAGTACGCAATAGCAGCGCAGATTTGGGAGCACTGTTTCATGGCTAGAGAAACCAGGAGAGAGCCTCTGCCAGGCAGTCTGCACAATTTTATTATTACACTCCTTTTGTTCCACTGAGCTTCATTCCTTGGCCCAGCTGCATACATATAAATAGTAGAAATCTCACCCTTTGCACATTTATGAAGATCAAGAAGCCTAAACCTTTATCATGAGCTTCCAGTTTTTCACATAATTTCATCTCTAAATTAACTCCCTCAAATACTAAATACTAAATGCTAAAATGGAGCCTCACAATTGCTTGTTATGTTCCACGGGAGTTGAGTGAGTTTACTTAACATATAATTTGATCTGTTGCATTGTTTAGTTCTTTAGGGGGAAAGGTGGTGATTACATATTCCGAAGTTATAATAACACTATTATATATGTACTAGAGGCCTGTGCAAAAATTTTTTGGGGATGGGGGAGGGGGTGTCCCTCAGCCCGGCCTGCACCCTCTTCAATCCGGGACCCCTCAGGGGATGTCCGACTGCCTCTTGCAATATGGATGGCTGGCTCCTAACTGCTCACCTGCCTGCCTACTTGATCATCCCTAACCACCTCTGCCTGCCTGCCTGATTGTCCCTAATTGCTCCCCTACCAGCCTGATGCTCATAACTGCTCCCTTGCTGGCCTAATCACCCCTAACTATCTCTGCCTCGCCCGCACCCTCCCTGGGTTTCCCTCCCTGCAGCCGCAGGGGACTGTGGGTGGGTGGCTTCACCTGGGCCACAGCCTCAAGCGCCCAGGATTGCAGGGTGGGTGGCTTGTCCCTCTCCCGGGCCACAAGTGAAGACACAGCTGCTGGCATTCAGGACCCCGGAGACCATGGGACGTGTGGATTGTCCCTCTCCTGTATGTATATGTATATGTATATGTATATGTATATGTATATGTATATGTATATCATCAAAAAGTTCACAGTTTTTCTAAAATTAAGTTAAGGTATTGCACACAATCACACCATTTACAGGGATCTACATGAGTGACACAGTATCATCTGTATTATTTCATGGTCAATCAAGGACTGAGAGGGGCCTAAAACACTCATATTAACACCTCACCCTCGGTTTGACTAAAAGTCACCTGTAAGAGTTGGGATGGAAGACATAAAGCAGTGGGAAGCAGGATGGGGGAAGGAGGGTGGTAGACTTTTTAAAGGGCAGTAACAATAACACACTATTGCCTGCATGAAAAGGGTCAGTGAGACCTTGTAAAGTCCTCACAGTGTGGGAACCCACTACATCATGCAGGAAAGAGAAATTAGGAGGAATCATTTCTAATCCCTGCTGGTTAGAGCCACACCCAACCCCAGGTGGCTTGCCATTGAGTGAGAATAAGAAATAAATCAGGGAGGAACCAAATCAGAAATAATTTGGAAATCATGAGTCAACAAGCCTTTTCAATAAACACCTCCTGCAGCAACACATATTTTTAAACAATTCCTTTAACAACTCTTTCAGAAAACAGAGTTTCTTCCTAGAACCCTGTTTCTCCATTGCTAAAAACGGGAGAGTGGGGTTGGACGGCCTTCCTGAGGTCTCGTGTGCCAAAATGTTAGTGGAAGGAAAAACCAATGAAAACTCCATTCCACAGCGCAAAGAAGCAAGCACCAGAGAATGTTCTCAGAGCTTCTTTCTAATAACAGACTTTCATTAAGACCAAGATCCTGACCAGCTCAACCGATAAAAGGGACTATTGCCTAGAGTGGAAGGAGTTCTCCCCCGGCCTCTGAAAGTCACTTATGTTTCCCATGTTGACATCAGTGAAGGCTGGGCACATGGACAAGAAATAAGGCCTTGAGGAGACATAAGACAAAATTCAGTTACCGACATAGGTGCAAAGGGGGATACAACTGAAGAAACGACAGAATCCATTTCTACTAGTTGCTTAAAATCTCACTGTGGAGAAGAAATTCTCCCGGTGAAACAGCACAAGGCAATAACTAAGCACTAAATGATATGCTACACACGTAAAATTGTATGCAGAATTATAGGATTCCTTGTAATGTGTAGATTCCGAAACCTCACAACCAGACCTACTAAATCCAACTGAATAGGGAGAAGTCTGAGCATTCAAGGTTGTTTTTTAAAGGAGATGAGATTTGGGAAGCACTGTGGTCATAGGTGATGAGAGACATAGAAGGTGGTTGGGAGAACATCAACAATGGAGAGATTTCCTAGGAAATAATTGATGAAGAAGATGGAGTTCAAAGTGGGGCAAAGATGTGAGATAGCTAAGCAGACCGATGAAAGGAGGGCAGTCTAGGCAAGAAGGACTACACACAGATAGGCTTCAAAGTGCCAGTGAGTAAGAGGGTGTGTGATTATGTATGCACCCTATTAGCTCTAGTCACCAGTCAAGAACAATATCTGTTCCTCAGTTAGACTTAATCCCACTAGGGTGAGGACACCACCTTACTGAACTGACTTGGACAACAAAGGCACCCAGAGGAAGCCTTGGGCAGTGTAACACACCACGGTCTCAGAAGCCAGAAAGCCTGTGCTCACATGCCAGACCTGCCGTTCACCTGCCCGTGACTTTGGGCCGGTTGTAGAGCCTCTCCAAGTCTCAGTTTTGTGACTTGTAAAACTTACCACAGAGGGTTGTTGTATTAAATGAATATTTAAAAACTGATGTTTGTGAATATCTAGCACAGGACCTGGCACCAGGGAGAGTTTCAATCAAGACTGAATGAGCCAGGATTGAAGTTGAAAACTCTCAAGGGCTTATGGAGACTTGTAGAATTAAGTAGTTGCTGCCTCATTTTACTTTTTGAAAGAACTTTGGTCTATGTAGACTTTTTACAAACCAGTATCAAGCCCAGCCCAGTGTGGCTCAGTGGTTGAGCATCGACCTATGAACCAGGAGGTCATGGTTCAATTCTAGGTTAAGGCACATGCCCGGGGTTGTGGGCTCAATCCCAGTAGGGGGTGTGCAGGAGGCAGCCAATCAACGTTTCTCTCTCATCATTGATGTTTCTATCTCTATCTCTCTCTTCCTCTCTGAAATCAATAAAAATACATTTATAAAAAATAAAATAAAAACCAGTATCAAACTACAAATGGTAAAACATAGCCCTAGGATGGGTATTTCTAGATTGGTTCTCTGTAGATATGGCAGTCTGAACTTAAGGTTGGATGTATCTTTTACTATTATAGAGCATGAGTTGACAAACTTTTTCTGTAGAAGGCCAGATAATAGGTTTTTTTTTTGGCTTTGCAGTTTACCACCTCCAATGCAACTCACACAAGTCTGCCATTGCAGCTCAAAAGACAATGGTAAATGAATGGGTGCCTGTGTTGCAATAAAACTTTATAAACACTGAAATTTGATTTCACATAATTTTCGCATCTCATGAAAGAGTATTCTTCTTTTGATTTTTCCCCAACCATTTAAAAATGTAAAACCAATTCTTTGCTCATAGGTCTTATAAAAACAGGCATCTGCAAGCCATAGTTTTCTAATTGACCTCTGTCCAAGAGGCAGAACTGGCACATACCTCGAGGTGGTTCAGAAAAGGTGCATCTTAGCTCCACTTCTAATACATGTAAACTGCACTGCTACCCTAAACATGAGTTCCTTTCCTGGGCTCCAAGCACAACCTCCAGATGACACACTTTCCTTGAAGTTACATTTATACTCTTATTTATTCATTCAGCAATAATTTAAGCACCGATAAGATAGAAGCCTGCACAGTGTTAAACAAGACAGCACCTGGTCCCTTTGGGGCTCACCTTAAATCTAGAGAAACAGACATCACCAAATTCTTATGGGCTGGCTGGTATGGCTCAGTTGATTGAGTGTCATCCTGTGCACCAAGAGTGACTAGTTTGATTCCTTGTCAGGGCACATACCTAGGTTTTGGGTTCAGCCCTCTGTCGGAGTATGTGTGGGAGACAACTGATCAAAGTTTCTCTCTCTCTCATTGATGTTACTCTCTCTCCCTCTCCCTTCCTCTCTCTAAAATCAATAAAAACCTATTTTAAAAAAATCATTATGTGATAATGGGCCCACAAGTACAATGGTTCCAAGTACAATGCTGGCATAGTAAAGGGAAGGACGAATTGGTTCTGAAAGGCGGAGGTGGACAGGGTGGGGGGCGTTGACCAAGAAGCACAGAAGAGTCAGTGTTGGGGCTCAGCTGGACAGCAGAGGGATGAAGAGAGGACATCCTCAGCAGAGGCACCGTCTGTGCAAAGTCAGGCCGGTACACACACGCCTGGATTCAGTGAATTGTCCCCCATCCCTTCCCATGCGGCTAGAGTGTGGGATGTGGGTAGGGAGATAGTGGGAGATGAATCCAGAAAGGGAGAGTGGCTCAGATTACAATCCACAGTGCAGTGTGCAGATTTTGTGTTTTAAGGCACTGAAGTATCCCCTAGAGGTTTTTAAACATAGAAGTAACGTGATCGGCTCTGTAACTCTAGAAATTAAACAGGTAGCAGTGTGGGAGCAGGGAGAGATTTCAGGCAGGAAAACTACAAGGAATGACTGTACTGAAGCAAACAAAATACAGGGGACTGCCGGAAAGCACTGATTGTGGTCCTGATGCAAGTGGGGGCTGGTGTAATGTGCCCACCCTCAGGGCAGTGGCTTCATCCTCTCTATGACGGCAGAACTAGATGGCTTCTGAGGTCGCTTCCCGCCCTTACATGCTTCAACTCTGCCCTTCACTCTTTGAGAGCAGCCACACAGGCCCCTCCCAAGTGGTGGACCAAAGAATATCTTCCCTCTGGCATCTTCTTGATTTTTGCTGTATCCATGCTAGTGGCAGCTGGAAAATCGTTTGGACAGCATTCAATGCCGTTGCCCTTGCTCCTGCCTACACATGAGCATTTTGGGAGACAGAGTCCTTGGCAGACAAGCAGGCAGGTGGCAAGGCTGACAGGCAGAGAGAGTGCTGGTGAGCCCAGGTAGGGGCTGAGCCCATTTTAGCCCATGGCAGTACTGGGGTGATTCCATGAACCAGTCAACAGCACTGATATAGCATGGTTTAAAGAGTATTTTTGCCCCCTAAATCTCAGATGATTGATGGAGGAAAGGTTGTTTCTCTATTCATTGAGAGAATTTGTGTTTCCCCAAAGCGTTTTGAAGGAAAAATCTAGCTGATGTTAATGAAGTAAAAACTACCTGCATGATATGAACTGCGTGAAGACCTGAACACCGGAACACAGTGTTTGAACTAAGAGCCCACAGTCCTTAAGTGTTTAAACAAAGGATAACAACGGAGAGAAACAGATCACATCATTCCCACTCGCAAGGCTTCGGTCCCACTCAGAAGACATTCCAACTGCTACCACCTATCTCTCTGAGTGCCCCCGTCAGGGCACCTGGACTGCTTGCTGTTCTCAAACACACCAAGCTCTTTCCTCCCCAAGCCCTATCCATGGGCTTATGCCCTCTATCTAGAATGTTCTTTTCCCAGGTCTTTGAGTGGATCCCTCATGTTCTTCAGATTTCTGATGTAATATTACCTCCTTAGAGAGACTTACCTGATCATTCTTTCTAAAGTAAAACACCTCTTCCCCCTAATCCTGGTCTGTTTTTTTCGAGCAATTTTTCCTCCTTAATTTTCCTGCCTTTATTACCCCAAAATAGTGTTGTAGATTCATTTAATTATTGTCTTCCACTCCCACTAGATTGTAAGCTCCATGGGGGTAAGAACCTGTCTGAGCTGCTGAGTATTCTCCCCACAGGGAACAGTACCTGGCACATGGTGCTCAATTGGTATTTGTTAAGATTAGAAAGCTGCCTGGCATACAGATGAGGGGATTCACCCCCTTTTTCTGAATGCCTACCACACGTATCTATAAGTCTAGTGGTAATCATATTCTATTTATATACTACTAGTAGCCCAGTGCATGAAATTCGTGTACAGGGGGTGGTGGGGGTGCGCGGGGAGTGGGGGTGGGGGTGGGGGATGGGAGATCCCTCAGCCCAACCTGCACTCTCTGTCATCATCTGGGACCCTGGCTGCTCTGGGCCTAGGCACAGGCCTATAGGCTTGGATTGGCCTGGCTCCCAAGGCCCAATTTTATTAAGAAAACAAAGTCAGCATTAGTTACAGCCCTCACTGAACCCAGTACAGTGTGTCTGTGCATACAACTGCCTCATTCATGTGCCTGCTTTGCCCTATTGAATTACTAACATCTTGAAGACATAGCTCTGTCTTATCCTGGCCTGGTGCTAGGGACCTGGGAGTATTTGCGGAGTGAGTGAGTGAGTGAGTGAGTGAATAAATGAGTGAGTAGGTGAATGAGTGAACGAATGAGCGAGTAAGTGAATGAGCAAGTGGCTATGGGGTGTGAACTTCTGCCGTGTCGCCATGGAGGTTTGAGCATAGCAGAGGGATGGTTAATTTTCATGTTTCTCTTTTATTATGTAGGAGGATATTTAACAATGTGATGTGATATATTAATAAAGTGTAATATTAAAATGTGTAATATTAAAATAATAGTTAATTATAGTGATGATAATAAACACCCATTTATTTAGGTCTTACTATGTGCCAAGTACTATTAACTCCTATCCACATTATCTCATTTATCCTCATGATGACCCTAGCAGGTAGATATTATTAGTTTCTCGATACTCGTATGTACTTCAGGACACCAAAATCAGAAGTTAAGAAATTTGTTAATATCCTAACACAAAGTTATCTGCCTCCAATACTCTTGTGCTTTTCTTTATATAATTAAAATTCCAGTGACCTGACCACCTTGAAATGAATTTCAGGTAGATTTTTGTCTTACTGAATAGGACAGAAACAGGAAAGCAGGAGGACCACTTGGTATGAGTTAAGCTTTCCAACTAGAGAATTAGATGACAAAAGGTCCTAGCAGATGCTTTGGGAAACTATTTGAAAGCAGTAAAATGAGGTGAGACACTACTCAATGGTACTCATCAAACAAAACAGAAGGAGGGTTCAACTTTACCGTTTAGGAAGCCAAAGGAATGTTATCTAGATCTCCTGGAGGCCACAAGACTCGTCTTACAGATGGGAAGGCCTTTGTCTAATCCAGGCAGACTCAGAAAACAGTTTTCTGCAAAATAACAACTCTCCCATGAGTTGCGGGACCATTCAGAAGATCCTCGCAGTGCTGTATGCTGCATGCTTAATTTGTGCTCAGAAAGACCTGGAAAAGTCACTCAGGCTCATTTTCACTCAAAGGCTAAATGAGGAAAAACAAGGCCCTAGTAGATGCCAGAACCAGTGTGTCGACCTCATTATGACTGCCTGTCCAGGTCATGTCCAGGGAATCGGTGCCACGTTAAATTTTGAACTGAACTGTGAGCCCTGCATCTGGAAACCACTTTTGAGGGGCAGCTGTTCTCCTGTGCTTTTTGCTCAGATCATAAAAGTAGTGTTAATCCATTGAGAATTTTGGAGGGGTGAGGGGGACAAATCAAACGGATTCTGGTCCAACTTGGCCAGGAAAAAAATAAGGACTGCGTTTTCCATCCCACGCATGTACTCTGGTTGGTGTCCGTCCCCCTCAGGGACAGCTGTTGTCTGCACTGAGCACGTCTGAATCCTGAGGCCCACTGGAGAGGAATTGTCCCTCACCTCTCTGTCCTTCAGGAAAGTTGCGGAACATGATCATTTCTGTCCTTTCCTGGTAATGGCTTTCTGTACAGAAATCATGAAGCTGAACCAAATGTTCTGTGCTTCATTGGAGAGAGACTGGTCTTTTTAACCAGGCTCATCAAACAGTAAGCATTTTTTTTTTTTTTTTTTTTTTTTTTTTTTGTTCCCTGGATAGTAAGTGTTGGTGGGTTAATGGGCCATCTTCAGGAGAGAGGTCAGAAGGAAAAACTGCAGTGTTAGAGCTGGAACTAGAAATGCCAACCATCAAAGAACATAGTACTCAATAGATAGTGACGATCTATAGGGCGGGCACTGGCCAGCCCCATCTGAGGGGTCACATCTAACCTTTATCCTCAGCCAAGTCAGAGAAGGTCGCTGAATGGGGCTGACACTCAATTCTCTGAGGCCCTCATGAGAAGCTGGCCAGGGAAATCCTGGTGCCTGGGCTAGGGAGTTCCTTTCACTGAGGGAGAATTGTATTCTGGCTCCTTGCAGACTGATGTCGCAAGTACTTTGAACACTGAAAAGAAGAAAAAAAGCAAACAGCCACACAAAGAAGGAAGGGAGGGAGGAGAGAAGGAGAGCTAGAGAGATATCAGCAGGGGTAGTTAGTAAAAAGGGGCCGGGAGACAGAAAACCTTTTGTTCCCCAGAGTTCGTTTCATGTAGAGATTGTGAGGCGAATGGCTTTCAAATGAAATGGGTTTATGAAGGAGTTGCTAGGTCACAGGGAGCACGACTTTCAGACTGCTTTGTGAATTCGATTTCTTTAAAACTTAGATTAATCTTAAGAATTTATCTCCTTTCCCCGTTTATTTTTTTTTTTTGGGGGGGGGGGAGTGGAGTAAAGTTGGGAACGGTCCCCCACTTTGTTGCATTTCCACCCTTCCTGATAATGCAAGGAGAAAAAGGAGAAATAATCGCATTACAAATTCTTTGTCAGGAATTTTCATAAGTTAAGAAGGGGGCGGGGTTATCTCATTACCTTGGCCCACTAGCCAATGGTGGGGCGGTATGCAAATACAGTCCGTGATAGGCTCGCCTCCGTCAAAACAGTGAGCTCAGAAGCTTTGGAGCTTAGCTGTGCCTGAGCTCTGCGCTGCGACTGACAAACCGGCCCCAGCCCGGGACTGGACGCCTCACTTTCAGTTAGCACTGCGCTCCATGAGGGGCGGACACGCCAGGGCTTCATGCAGTCTAACTAGTGTGTCGGAAAAGGGCTCAATTCACCGCTGCCGAGATGAAGTATAAGGTAAGAGAGTGCCTTTTCCATGAGGTTTCGTGTGTGTGTGTGTGTGTGTGTGTGTGTGTGCTTCCTACTGTGACGACTCTGCAGAGACCCCTGTGCCCGGGAGAGTTTTGAGATGCGTCTCAGTCACTGAGATTGGCATACAAGCCAGAAGGCAGGACCCAGTCTCTGAGATCCACTGGCGGAGTTCGCCGTACACCCAGGTCCTCCTCCTCTGAACATTTTGGAGAATTGGGCTTAGGGCCGGTCTGTAGCAGCCACAGTAGAGCAGAGGGTGTCTGACTTAGAGCGGAGCACGTATTAGCTCAAGTCTCCCGGCTCCCCCAGGCCTGGCCTCCACTGTCTGGGGGAGCCCGGGAGATGCAACGAGAGAGGGATCAGCACTGCTGAGCTCGGACTCCCGAAGCAGTTCCCAGCCTACGTTTTAAAGCGTTTGGTCTGGGAAGCAGTTTGCCATGTGTACTTTTGGTGGGAGAGCTTAAAAGCCCCAGGTACTGCTATACAGCTGACGATGAAGAACTTCGACGTCCTTGAATGATGTTGGTTGTAAGAGCAAATGAGTGTTTGCCTGTTTCTTGGAAACACTTTGATTGGCGTTTGAATGGACTGAGGGTCTGAAGGCTGAGGCCAGTTTGTTGTCGCTGGAGTTTGCAGAGTGCCGTAACACTGGCAGCGTTTCCCCCATGCATTTACACCCTTGTTTGTGTGTTTATTCTTGGCAAAAGGGTTATAACTTGCTCAGCATATCCCCTTTTAAGTCGCCCCCCCCCCTTTAGGAGGCAAGCAGCTCCCAGGGACACTGTACCGAAGCAGATTGCAATGAGTAGGGTGTGAATTTTCCTTGGAGTATAAATATTTCTATTCCAGAATAGATACAACTCCTAGAGCTGTAAAAAAAAAAAAAAAAAGTCCTGTCATTAAAATGAACTCCGGCCAGGTGGCTCTGCTTTGGGATTGACCGTTTGTATTACCTGTCTGACCTTCAGCATTGTGCTAGCTGGGAGCTGCTTACCTTTCTCTCTGTGTTGTTAGCTTCGGCCCATCCTTCTTTAATTCGATGTTGTAAATACTTGGCTCTGGCTAATAGCCACTAGCTAACCTCAGTGACAAATCTTTTGTTCAGAAGTTATAGATCTTACTCAAAGCTCTAAATCTCCATGGTGAAAGCCTTTGCTTATAAAGTATGAGTTACGGTCCTTGACATTTGGAGACACAGGTATCCGTTATCACTCTACTATCAGCTTTCCATTATCTGCCTCAATAGGAAGGATGAGAGGAGTGGGTAATCTTAATATTGGATTTTAAGATGCAACCAGAAACAAACCCTTTCGTCCGACAGGAAAGTTCTCTTAATGTCATTCAGCCCGTACAGCCACAGTGTCCTTATTCAGAGCAACAATAGGACTAGACCTTGCTCAGCCTGCAGTGAGTCTGCCCCCTCTCTCCCTGTTGCTGAGCTTTAGTTCGTAAAAATTGGCTTGCAGGGGAAAAAAGAGAAAATATGACCATACATTTATTATTGGAAAGTATAAATGACTATAATTAGCAATGAGCGCTGCAATCTAGAAAGTGGCAAAGTCTGAAGTCACTTTTAACTCAGTGACCTCCTCATATTTTGTTTTACTCTGACGGAACGGAAAGAAAACATCATAGCAACAGATGACGTAAGTTACCACTGGCATTCATGGAGAAATCCTGCCTCTCTGCAGGGTCTTACTCGTGTTGAATACCCTGCCAAGTGATATAAATACATGATTTTCATTAGGTTGTGGACACTTTCACCAGATAAAAATACTGACTTCTCCAACTGACCAAATGACAGATTGACACCTTGCAGTGACTACAAAATGAGCCCATAGCTGAAGCAATCTGCCTTTCTTACCAGCCTGTTTTCTCTCTAGTTAGTAAGAGACAACGTTAAGGAGAGAATTTTGTAATTTTAAGCAGGAGATGACACAAAGGTGGGGGAGTGATAAATAACATTTCTTAAGACACCGTGATAATACAGCATTGTCATTTTTAATTCTCCCAATATCTCTATGAGGTGGGTATGATCATACCCGTTTTCAAATGTGAAATTATGGCATAGAGAGACTAAGTAGTTTATCCGAAGCCACACAGCTAAAAAGTGGTGGAGCTGAGATTTGAACCAAGACTATCTGGTCCCAGAACTTAGGACTTGAAATCGCTATTAAAGAAAAAGAACCATCTGTGACTTCTCTGAAGTGTCCTGTGTGACTCCTGCTCTCTTCTCTCGGGAAATTTAAGACTACTTCATTGCAGCTATTCCAGCAGGTTAGAGTCTTTGTTGGTGGTGGTGAGTTTGTTTTGTTTTTTTGTTTTGTTTTGCTTTTTTTCAGCAGTATCTGCTCAAAACAAAGTGAAATGCATGTTTCATGGTTACTTGTTTAATTTGAGCCACTTAGGTAGTAAAAAGCCAGATAATTATAAGAGTGTAAATTCCTGGAATCAGAAATTATCTTTTAAACACTGTGTTGTGCTATACACTGTGAGTGTAGCACAGACTTAAACATGCTCACTAGGAGATTTGTAATCCGGCCACCATAAGATTTTGTTAAACTAGATTATCTGGTTTGGCTACTTCAGGGATCGGTCCTAACTGGACAACAACCAAACCTGCACTCATTTTGCACTTACAGCTCCAGGTCAGCCAGCTGTGTATTTACAATCATCTTGAAATTGTGGAATGTCAGCTATTACTTTGGTAAACATTTTTGGTTAGCACCTACCTAGTCTATTTTTATTTCGTTATATGGTTTTTTTTATTTGTTCTTAGGAAGACTGCGGTCACTCTCATATATACTCAATATCCGTTTACCTTAAAGGATTCAGTCTGAGGTTCTGTGGTGATAATTATGGAGGGGGGGGTTGTTACTAAGAGTTTCCCACAAGCCCCTCTGAATATAGAGCATGTTCTGAAGTGGGAGAAGGAGCTGTGGCTTGCTCAGGGGAGGCTTTCCCCTTGAGGGTCTGGAGGTGGAGGTGAATGTGGCTGCTGTCTGCCAGGAGCCCGGCCCGTTTAGTGCAGGCCCCGCCTGGTCAGTGCTCTCAGCAGGCCCTGCCTGTATGAGCTCCGATGGCTGAGCAGCTTTTGTGGCTTTGCCAAACTTTTGAACACTATGTGCCTCCATTAAAATTCCACATTATTTATCTAGTCTACCATTCAACAAATTCATTCTTAAATGTTTGTACTGAAGTTAGAGAAAAAAAAAATAATTGGGGGTCTTCTAGTTAGTCAACACGGTCATGTATGACTCCCAATTCTTTCCTTGCTTTCACATTTTGGTTTTCATTTCTTTATTCTCTTCTAGATGATTCATTGTACCCAATTCAAATTAGAAATTCCCTCCCACACACACACACACACTCGTACACACACTTTTAAATCTTACGTGAAGTCTATAAATTTAAAAGCACTAAAAAGTGCTTTGAAAAATCCTCACTTAATTATTTGTTTTATATTATTTATTGAGCAAACCATTTTTGGAACTAAATGACTTACACGAAGATGAAAGTCTTCGCAGAGCTGAAGATGTTCTGACAACACCAAATGTAGCAAGTTGCACGGTGAGGAACGTACCAAGATGCCTTTAGCATCCTTGCCTTGCTGGGATTGTCTTCTCAGAATTCATCTGTGGCTTCCTGTCTGCACCCCTCCCCGCAAGACGTCTAAAAACAACTTCCTCTCTACTTTTCAATTCTTTTTGCAAATTCCTTCCCCTTTCTGCCCTCATTGTCTCTCATGTTTTCATTCAGTCATTCCTTATGCTTTCCTAATGGCTCACTTCTGTAGGGCTTGCCTTCCCAATACATGCAGACGTGGCATTCTCAAAGTGCACCCTCTTTAGACTCTGCTGTGAGAAATCTTGGCCTCCTGCTGCTCCCTGATTCATTTGCCCCTGTATCCTTTCCAGCTCTGCGGCTTGGTTAGTCTGTCACTTCCCACAGGTCAGTTCTCCTCATCCATCCTCCTCTCTATGAAGCAATCAAAAGCCCAAACCTTTGTTTCCTTGGCTGTGTGTCCTATAATCCCTACAATGGACTTTTTCACCTCTGCCCTACCTTATTAGCACTACCTAACTTATTAATCCCTTTCCATCAAATTAGATCTAAATGATATCTGTAATTCCCATAGGTTACCCACTGGAGCTGTCTGTCCAGCTTTTTCTTTTTTTTGGTACCCTAACTAGGAATCAAACCAGTGACCTTTCAATGCACAGGACGGCGCTCAACCAACTGAGCCACACTGGCCAGCGTCAGCTTTTTCTTTTTTAACATTCAGTGTTATTTTGTTTTAGTTTCAGGTGTAGAGGGCTGTCCAGCTTTAAGTAAGCCCCATCGAACAGAAGAAAAAAGAAATAAAGGGTGACCTTTGTTTGTATGTAGAGGCAGGTCGATAAGCAAGTCGCTGAATAAAAAGTATGATCGAGGACCTGTTGCCTTGAGGCAGCAGGGCCTTGGTCTAGTATATTCTTGTAGTAAAGACAAGGTAGAGTGTGGGCTTTGGAGGAAGACATTACTTCTTGTGATTTAATGCTCTGTATCCTTGGGCAAGATAAGCTCTCTGAGCCTTGGTTTTCTTATCATTCTATTGTCCTAAGGCCTAAACAAGAGAATATATGAATATAAAATACTTATTATGACTCCTGGCATGTAGTATGTAGACGATGCCGGTCGGCTCCAGCTCTCCTCATAGAGTAGATGCTCAATAGATGTTGAAAGAATAGTGTGGACTCAGACTTGGTGACAGGATTATGTCAAATCCCAGTGACTAGGTTAAGATGGTTGAGTATTGAGTATTCCATAGGCCTGGATGTGTCGTGTAGAGGCACAAATGCCACACATAGAAAATTACCAGCACACTTATGTACCCTCTTACTAATATACTAGTGACTTGGTATCTTCACTGCTATTAATAACATTTGATCTTCCTGTAATTACATAGTACATACTCAACAAGTATTGAATGGAATGTTGAGTTACACAAAATACTTACACAAATGGCCATTAAAAATGTCGTTAGGCTGTATGGCATAGTGGAAAGAACATGGACTTAGCTTCAGATACCACTTCGGTTACTTTCTAGCAATATACAGGCAAGCTACT
Organism: Murina feae; assembly: GCA_004026665.1. Lineage (NCBI taxonomy): Eukaryota > Metazoa > Chordata > Mammalia > Chiroptera > Vespertilionidae > Murina > Murina feae. The sequence continues at coordinate 35,787 of PVJC01004694.1, read as the reverse complement.
TCAGCCTCTGTCCTCATTTATGAAAATGGGATTTATCAAATACCTGTCTTATCAGATAGCTGTAAGGAACTAAGATATGAACATCTTTTTCAGCTTTTAGCTCATAGTAGGCATTTAAAAATAGTAGCTGTTACCGTGCATTATAAGATATATATACACAGATATATAGATATACAAGCATTATGTAGATAAAAATTTAAGAGGAAACATCACAAGAATTGTTTTCCCAAAACAAAAATATTAGTGAGGTAGAGAAAAAATCACCACTTTAAAAAAATATATCAAAGGTGAAATGCAAAGGTGGTGAGTTGCTGGCTACAGAAATTCACGGTAAACTCTACCCCTTACCCTATCACAGTCAACTAGTGCGAGTTTATGGAAAGTAAGAGGTCTTGACTATCTATTTTTAGATCCCTTTTAGGGTTAGAAAGAAACCTGAACAAATTGGTTTCAAATGCCAGTTGCTGGGACCATAGCATTGCTGTGCAGTAACATATAGACTTAATTATCAAGCCTCCTTGCCAAGATAAACAAACAGGGCCACTGGGAAGAAATACTATATTTCCAACTTAACATGCCAGAGAGGAGCTGCTGGTTTCCTAAGCAATGGATGATTGCAAAGACAATGAGCTTGGAAAGGGGACCCCTCCCCCCAAAAAACTGTTTATACTTTGTCAACAACACCCGCCTCCATCCTATTTACTTTGAACATTCCAGTCATCTCCCTGCGGTAATTCATACTGGCTAATGAGGACTCTGCACGCCTGGGGAACAGGACAGCCCCCCTGCAAGTCTATCTTCCCGAGGAATCTTCATTTTAGATAAATGGCCTTGTTGGTGACCTTTTCCACCCTCCACTAGAACGTAGTTTTAGAGAACAATGTGACCCAGGTGGATTGAGGCCTGGACTTTAAGGAAGACAGAACAAGCTCTCTAGAAAATGTGAGTAGTGATGGTGTATGACAGTGATTTTTCCTGGTTAAGGTAGGGGGTGGGGCAGCTGATTATGGAGGTATTAAAATTGCCAGAGGAATGTTTTCAGTATGTGCTTGGGCCCCACCACGGGCTGCTAAATACCACTTTATTCTTTAAAAAGAACTAGTCCCTCCTTGCCCTCCCCCATCTCCCCACCTACCTCTCCAACCATTAATGGTGCTAAATAGTGTTGAAGTAGGTGATTCATGATCCTTATTCAAAGGCTGGGACCAGTGATTTGAGGATGCCTTCTTTGTAAATCCTGGTGTTTATGCTGCAAATGAGAATTCCTCCTGACAGTTCTGATATGCCAAGGTCAGTGATGTACCAAAAAGGTTCCTTATGTGGAATGTTGATGTTTATGCTTACCAGATATAAAGATTGAGCAACCATGAATATGTAAAAGCGCAAACATTGCATAAAAATGTTTGATAGCTCCTTTCGAATTTAATTCCTTTCTTTACTCTTCATGTGTGCGGGGGAGGGTTATTTGTGAAACTTAATAGAAAGTTGCAGCAACCAAAAGGCATATAAGGTTAAGATTTGAACCAGATCCTTCTTTCTGTTTATTAAAGCAATGTGTATTTAGGCCAGATGATGTGTCTGTCATTCATTTTTCCCCAATTTCTTTTAGTTATGTGGAAACACCGTGCTATCTCTTTTGTGCATTAGCCTTAATCTCATTGATTTGTGGCAGTTTGAAACTTAGTGTTTCACCCCATCCCATCCCCAAGAGATGTGGCTGAGTCCTGTAGGCTTTTCTGTCCCCAGACTCTGCACTCCTCTGAAAGAATGAGCTTGGATACCCCAGGCCCCCAGCTCCCAACCCCCAGTATTCCTAAGAAGCACTCTGGGAAGGCAGTAAAGTGGACTTCCAGACACTCTGAGCTTCTTGGCATTCAGAGTCTTTAGTATCTAACAGTATGTTAGTAGTCTGTTGATGAGTTTTTTTGGGGTGTGTGTGTGTGTGTGTCTTACTAATTTTTTGTGGTGTGACTTAGAGTTTGGCAGGAAATGAGTTGATGGACCAGCAGGATGTCAGTACCATCACAACATTATTGGCATAGAAGCATTTTGAGGTCCTCTTTCCCTTGAGTGCTCCCCTGGGATAGAACTTCCATGTTATTCTTTGATTCTCCAACTTTTTCACTCAGAGCTAAGTGTGATGATGAACACAGCCTTGAATGAGGGTCAGGAGAGACAAGAATAGGAATACAGTTAGCCCAACAGCATTCTTTCTCTTAATAACCCCATTCACTGTGAAGCTGGACTTGTACACAGTCTCAGAGAGGCCCAGATGCCTTTGGAATATATCTTATTTCCTTGAAAGATCATCTTGTCACTTAGAGAACATGACCGTTGACTGAATCAAAGACTCCTATCTTTTTTCTCTCAAACCCTGAATTCAACCAAGGCAGACCTGTTAGCAACATATGTACTTGCACACCTATCTTTTATTTTTAGTTTAAAATATATGTAATTTCTGTGGGTATGTATCCATGTTTCAAAAACCTTAAAAGTGGGACATATGGTCTGACAACGGGAAGGATATTTGAAACTGGGCCTGTCTTGGGAAGTTGAGGGACACATGGTCACTCTCGACCATCAACATGAGTTGCTCCAGCCATCAGCCAACTGTCAAGAGCCTTCTCTCTCTTCCCTAACGTTAGTCTCTTGACAGCTTTTTTTTGCCTAAGAAGCTTTTTTAAAAAGTGGATGCAAGCAAATTTTTTTACATTTACTTGTAAGTGACGAGGTGGTCTCTTTCTTTTTTCTCGCAGAAATGGGCATCTTTGGAAATGACAGGAAGCCTTCTTTGCAGTGTGGGCTTGTGCAGGGAGCACCTGAGAGCGTTAAGCAGCAGGGGATTGCATTTCCATTGTTCTTGTTTCAAACCTGGTGAGGTAGCGCTGAGCCTCATAGCCTGCAGCGTCTGCCCAAGCCTCCTGCTCCCTTATTAAGATCTTAATTACAGACGCAGCTTACTTCATTGCTGGAGGGAAAGAATTTAGCTTCTCTGAGCTGTGTGTTTTTTGGTGTGGCAGGTGTAATCATGATGAGATCATTGCTGGTTTATTTTCTTTTCCTGGAGGAATTTTTTTTGAGGAGGAGGAGTACAGTTCTTAAGACAATTTCATGAGCTCATAATAGTGCAGTAATAACTGTTGTGATTTTATAGAGACCCTTTCTTATGAAGAAATCAGAGCATTCTGCATATATAATTTCATGTCTCCTCCTAATATTATTATAAAGAACATGTTCATTATCCCCATTTTGAAGATGGGGAAACAGAGGCCCAAAAGGCAGTGCGATTTTGTTGTCATTATGTCTTGCAATTTGAGGACCAAGACTTGGCTCTATTAATTCAGTTTAGTGTTCATTCCTCTGTCCAGCTTTCTCATCGTCGGCACTGGGGACATTTAGGGCTGGATAAGTCTTTGTTGTGGGGGACTGTCCTGTGTCCTGTCCTGTGGTGTTTGCCAGGGTCCCCGGCCTCTGCCCACTAGTAGCTACCCTCCACACACACACACACCCACCCACCCACACACACACACACACATCAAAAATGTCTCCTAACATTGCCAAATGTCACCTGGGAAGACAAAATCCCTTTTGGTTAAGAATCACTGGCTTGCCCTAACTGGTTTGGCTCAGTGGATAGAGCGTCGGCCTGTGGACTCAAGGGTCCCAGGTTCAATTCCGGTCAGGGGCATGAACCTTGGTTGCGGGCACATCCCCAGTGGGGAGTGTGCAAGAGGCAGCTGATCGATGTGTCTCTCTCATCAATGTTTCTAACTCTCTATCCTTCTCCCTTCCTCTCTGTAAAAAATCAATAAAATATATATATATTTTTTAAAAAGAATCACTGGCCTAATCTCCCTGGCTTTTGTCTGCTTAAAAATAGTTGCCTCACTGGTTTGATGGCTAGAAGCACAAAAATACAAATCATAGAACTGTTTGCTGTAATTTTATCATGACTAAGGCTGAGCTTTATGTAACAGGACCTAACCAAAAGGAAACTTCCCATTATATGCTTAGCACCAATTTGTTAAGCAAATACCTTAAAATACTAAGAAGCAGAAGGTCTCCCTCAGGTCACATGTAAAACCATCAGGCCACAGAAGACAGAGTTTAGGGAATTAAGTTTGCCATAGAGACAGTCTGATATATATATATATATATATATATATATATATATATATATATATATAGTTGTCCATATAATGCATTTAGAACTGGGCCTTAAAGAAAGCTATTTTATTCCCATTAACTGGTGTATACCTACACGTGGGAGCTTATCTGTATACCTAGCCATTGAACAATGCATTTGGAGGTTTGTCCTATTCCATTTGCTCCTACCATCTTTCTCCCTCTTCTAGTTGAGAAGCTGCAGTATCTAAAATTCTTTCTTGAAACGCCTCTGAAGTTGCAATGATTGCAACACTCTCTCAGCCACGTGTGCCAATCCATGTTTTAAACTCTGAGGACCTCACAAGTGGGATACTAGCAATCAAGCTCCAAATCTAGGTCAAGGGATATCTAAAAGAGTTCCATGTTACATCAGTTGGGTTCTGGTTGGGAGACAGGCAACAGTTGCCAGGATGTGTATGTATTTGCACTGGTATTGTATTTAGATATTGCTACTATATCATATTATATTTAGATGGAGGCCTGATGCATGAAGATTTGTGCAAGAGTAGAACTTCCTGCCCCCAGCCGCATTAAGGCGTTATGGCGTTACGGCCACAGGCCTTTTATAATATAGAATATAAATTAAGACCTGGGGGGCTGCAAATACTTTATTAGGTGTTATAACTTGTGTTTTGACTTTTGAGAAATGATGTGAGTTTTGAAAATATACTCTATGGTAATGGAGTGGAGTCTCCTGTTCCTTTATACAATTCTCATTTTGCTTCCCTAAGTACCTGGAGGTTGGAGGGATTTGTCTAGACAGGCAGATAGATGTGATCCGGTGCCAACACTGTCATGTTGGCTGAAATCCAGATGGTTGTTTTATTGTTAATAAAACCTATCTTTTGGGTGAGTGGGTGTCAGGCCTTCATCATTATATGGCGCCTGTCAGATTTATCTAGGGACAGAACCCTGAAAAGAGTTTGTGCCTGCCCCATGTTTTTGATCCTTTGCCAATAAACTATGCTTAAATCTATCAAAACCAGGCAACCTGGGACAAATGCTTATAAATTCCAAGGCTTACTAGCAACAGAACTAAATTCTAAGATGGAAAAGGTTCTCAGGAAGCACATCTTGGTCCAGTGGAAAAAATCCTAGGTTAAGAGGAGACCCAGATGCTATTCCTGGCTCTGCGACTAATCTAATAGAAGACCCTCTGGGTTGTAAAACAAGAAGATTGGGTTAAAATGATCTCTGAGATCCTTTCTTAGGCTGAAATTCTAGTCTAATTGGTTCTGGTCAAGCTGTGGGTAACTTCTGGTTCTAATACCCACAGTAACCCTCGGTATCTGTCCACCTACTTTAAGACACTCAGGAGTTGCTTAGATTAATTGCAAAGACCACAGAAGAGTGAGAAATTAAGCTCTGAAAGATACATACATTATTTATGATCATTAGACTTGTAACGAAAATGCTAATTTATTTTTTTCAAATACTTTCATTAGTCAAATTCATCCTCCACGACTGACCAAGAAATAATAGAAGGGCACTATGACGTCACACACATACACTCACACGTGCATACCAACCTACCAGTCCATTTGTCATTGGTTTTACATGAAAGAGAGAATTTGCTCTGGGCTCTTATTGGTTTCCTGATAAACAAATCTCAGCATATGAATGCTTCTGTCCTGTATCAACTTTAAATCAAGGGAGAATAGATGACATTAGTTCCAGGGCGGAAAAGGAAAGGAACCCAGCATTTAAAGAAACACTTTTTAAATCTCACATCTTTGCTGTCCATATCATGTTACCAAATCTGGCCAGACAGATATTTCTTTCTGAGATCTAAATATCTAAATTTACAAAGAACATCAGATCTTCTCACCAACTCTTCAGAAGCAGTGTCATTTGGGCATATGAACCACCGAAGTAATGCTGGTTTCTAAATGCTCCCTCATTGAATAGAAACAGGTCAATATGGAAGAGATGTTAGATTCCCAAACCTGGGAGCCTTCTGGGCCACCGCACACAGGATGCACTCCGTCCGTGCATGTGGGGGCTGCTGCATGTCAAAGGGTATTTTGGAGAGTCGACTGTCTCATGTCACATTCTTAAAGTATCTCCCACTCAGAAATGCACAAAGAGAATGCTGTGGGTACAGGCCACAAGACTGGAAAATCCAAGAAAACTTAAGGACTTGTGGATATGTTCTGACCACGACTGTTTCCTTCTTTTGGGAAACCCCACTCCCCCAATACCCTAAAGGTGATGGTGGGCGGAAGTCAAAGTGGTTTGAGGACCCTCAGCCTGAAGCCGACTTGTGTCAACAGGCACAAAAGCACAAGCCTTTCTCTTCCCCTGTGTCCTCAGACTGACCTTGATGCTCATCCTTCAGCCACTTCCTTTAGAACTGATTTCCTTGACAATGGCCATTTCCTTCAGGACTGTGTCTGTTTCTCACGATCTGACCTGCACAAAGTGTGTGTGTGTGTGGGGGGGGGAGGGGGATGGAGAGAGGGGGGCAGGCGCACTGCATGCCCTGCCAGATCCCAAGTTTAGGGGGGGTTGGGTATAGGAAAGTCATGCTGTTGAGAATGTGGCAGCCCTGAGGCTGTGGCAGGAGCTCCTACATGATAAATATAGAATAAAGTAAAAATAATAAGAGGAAGTTGGGCCATTGATGATGCTATCAGTGCTAGTGGGGTGACACACCAGCCATTGTGTCAAATTTCTCTTCAAAGAACAGCATGAATGGTCATGGAAATTATAAGTCACACCTCTCTGTATTTGGAATAGCAGATAGTTTCCCTGGCAGTAGGAGTAATAAGCTTTCTTGACATTTGGATAGCAGTGAGGGGAGGGGGAGCAGGAAAGAGTGGGGGATGATGTGGGAGTTATCATGTGACCTACAGCTCTCTGTACCCGCTGTTTTGGCTAGTTGTGTAGTGTTTTCTTCCCACTCCTTAGGCATAGCTTGGGAACCAGGAACAGCAGAAACCAAATGTTCTGGCAAAGAATGAATGTGCTCAGTCACCTGCTGCCAGATGTGGGTTGCTACATTGAAGGGAGAAAGGCTCTTATAGAAAACATTGTATTTAATCTGGCTGGGATGGTCAGTTCCTCTTAGCCTTCCTGTTTGCTCAGTGGTTGTGGACACTAGATTCAGGCTCCCCATCTAATTCATTATCCTGTTTTAATAAGGAGGGGCAGGCAATTTCCTGCTTGTTGTCTCCCACATTCTCTGGCTGTGAGGCTTGGTGACTTGGACACACCACTTACCTCTCTGTCCCATTAGTTTACCTTCCTATGTCCATCTAGAAATTTTGACCAAATATGCTGATTTCTCTAGAAAAGAATTTTACCCTCTCTGAAGAGAACCAAGAAATCCAATCCAGAATCAATTTCAAGTTAGACATCTAATGAGTGTGTATTTTGTTTCAGACACTGGGCTATAGAGTTCTGAAAATGCCAAAGCAATAAGACAGTCTCCCTGGACTTTAAGGAGCTCCCAATCTTGAATGGGTTAATACAAGTTAAGAACTACCATTACAGAAAACTGGGAATAGACACGCTTAGATAGGTTTTGTTAAGATAACTATTCTGGTTATGTGGAAGATAGATTTTCAGGTGGGAAGATCACCTCAAACGCAAGAAGACCATTGGGAAGCAATTGCTTTACTCTCCCACAGAAGTTTCTGAGGGCCTGAACTAGGAGTGGCAAGTGAGAGGGGGAAAGAGAGTCCAAGCTGATTGAGTGTCAAGTTGTGAAGACACTCAGATCTCAGAGGTTTTCAGCTATGTGCATAATGCTAACTAAGACAGGTAAAGCAGGAGAAATGTATTTTTGCACTTGTTAATTTTGAAATAAAGAGCCCATTAGACAATTGGAAATGTGGGATTGGCATGCAGAACAAATATCTGGGCTGGAGCTCAGGGTCTGAGTGCTATCTGTGTGTAGATACCACCACCATGGATGAGATTGCCTGTAGGGAGTGAGACAAGTGCCAAGGAGACATCCCTTTGGAATATAATCACGTAAGGAATAAGCCAAAAAAATTTTTTTTAGTCTGAATGAAAGGAAGGTGAGGGGTCATGAGAACAAGAGAAGAGAGAGAGAAGTAGAAAGTGGTAACAGAAGTCAGAATAGTTTCAAGAGATACTGGGATGGGGATCCATGTGAGAGGCTGCTACAATTAGGGTTTCCTCAAATAAGATTTATGACCCTAAAGGCCAATGAGAATCCTGATTACAGCCACAACTTCTGTAGCATATATATTTGACTGGATTAAATGCTGTCCTAATTCTGGAGCTGGAGACAGAGAACCTGAATTCTTGTCCCAGCTCCATGACCTTCTTGCCAGGTGACTCTGGCAAATCATTAACTTCTTGAACCTCGTTTTTCTCATTTATAAAGTGACAGAGTTTGCCTATAATTGTTTAAAGCTCCTCTTGCTTTCAAGGTCTGTACCTGACTGTTTGGTGCTTTGCCAAGCTCAAGCTGCACTTCTAACTGCCAGCCTCTGGAGGCTAACCATCCAACTAGATAGAGAATTGTATAGCTCTCTTATCTCTCCTTGGTTTGTTTCTGTGTTGACCTTTCCTGCCATGGAGATAAATATGGGGTGTGTGGGAGTGAGAAAGAGTAGGTCTGCGTTGGGTTTTTCTAAGATAGTCAGATAACCACCTTGTGACTTTGTGGCCTTACGGACTCATACCTTTGCACAGAAGGAGAGGGTCCCCCCGCCTTCACCTAGGTAGCAGATTTAACTCTTAATTCACCTATTTGTAAGTTGCATGTGCTCTTTTGAATGAGATGATTTGTGTTCCGGCTGAAGTTAATTTTGCTGTTATCACCTTACTGAACTCCTGCCCTAGCACACCAAGTATTTTCAAAAGTCAAGCCCTTATCCATGTTCCCTCCCTTTTTGATGGGTTATACTCTGCTAGAATCTAATAATACTGATTCAACATTTGCCCAGTAATATCATTAGCATTAGTATAAGTATTTTGCCTTAGAAGATCTCCTGGTTGCAACAAGCAGTTTCATTATTGCTGCTTGTAGTCAAGATACTCAACAAGAGGTTGTAATGGGTAAAACTCATTATTGATTCAAAGCATTATTGTTTTAAGAGATGGTTCTCCTAAATGTAACTGTGAGCAAGGGCAGTATCAGCTATGTATTATATGTGTATATATAGTAGCATCATTAAAATAGACCAATTTTTGACAAAGAGCTGAGAGGAGGTGAACAGGGTAGGGAGCCTAAGGCCAAAGTGCCATCCAGCAAATTAAATAAATAGTCATAGTAACTTTCTAAGTCTGGCAATGTTAAAGTGCTTGACCTGAATTACCTCATTTAATCCTCATGGCAAACCCATGAGGTGGGGGCTGTTATCCACATCCTCATTTTATAGATGAGGAAGCTAAGGCACAAGGGGAGAGGTAGTCTGCCCGAGTTGCACAGTTAGGACACCAGACCCCGAGAATCTATTTATAGACTTGACAAGAAGAATTGGTCATCTTTAGAACTTCACTGAATAAAATACAGTGGAATTGAACCCCGTCAGGAGGACACTGTGTCGTAGAGCGAAAGCGGCTTCGAGTTCTGGAGAGAGAATTGAATGGACACCACAGTTCTCCCCTCACCTGAGACACCAACGGTGTCGCCTCAGCCAAATGATAAATGTCCCCCCACCTCTGCCCCCGCCCTCCCCAGACCTGTTTCCTTGTCTGTATAACAGGGAGGGTGGGTCCAGGTGTCTCTAAAGTTCTCTGTAGCTGGAATCTTCTGTTTGGGAGAGTGGCTGGGTGTAGAAGTTGGCTCTCTGTAGCTTACACGGACATTAAATAATTCACTCGTATTCAGCCAAGACTAAGAATATCTATCCATGTGTGAGTTGTCAAGCTAGCAATGGGGTTCCCTAGCACTAACAGCCATGCCAAACTCTCTCTTTCTAAATCCTCATTGCATCGCGTAGGCAGTAGGGAGGACTGCTTGGAAATCATGGACAACTGATCAGAAGAATCCACCCAGGCAGCTACATTAGTAAGACAATAGGCTCTGAAAGTATTTCCAGAGAAGCAGCTCTTGGGGCACATCTAGGAACATTAGCATGTTGCTTACCAGTTAGTGGGAAGGTCACTGGGACAGGAGACAAACCATCCAGAACACCCTCACGCAGGGATTTCTGCCGTTCTCTGATCACACGTGGTCTGTGCTCTACTTCAGTGCTTCATGAATCCCATGGCAGGGCCAACTCCTGAAGCCTCAACTTACTTACTTATTCGTGCTGATAAAGTCTGTAGTCTTCTGCCTTTCTACTGTTTTCTGTTTCTTTTCTTTCTGTGCTTTGAAGCCAGTATAATTGCACAGCTATCCACCCTCAGTTCCCATAGAACTGGCCCCTACTCTTTATCACTTCTGATTTCATCGTGGCGCCTCCTTACTAGCCATTCCCAGTTGTTGAACGGGCCCTGGAAAAAGGAACAGAGACTCTGGTTCAGCTCTCTCCCTGTTCTATAATTTCAGTACACTCTGGGGAAGTAATTTTCCTCAAATCATTTTGGTACCAACAACCAGAATCCTGTCTTCTGTAATCTATGACTTTCCTTTTAAATTACAGAACATTTGAAAGATGGAAGAAGAGAAACAGAAGAGCTATTGAGATTAGGACACATTCTTAAATGGCTCCTCAAAGCAGAATAGAATGATGCATGATTCTATCTTTATTATATGAACTTTTAATGGTTGAGAGGAACCCGAAGCTTCCTAGAATATAAATACTAAGCAAAGCATTCACCTGCAACACAAACCCCTTAGTTTCCCTTTGGCTTCCCTCACTGCTCCCCTGAGTACATTGACTTCCTGGAGCTCAAAACTCTCAGGAACAGACTTTAACCTTATCCTTAAAGAGCATCCCTAGGCGTCCTGGTACTGACCACTATGGCCTTTTATCCTTTCCTTGGGTTAAGTAGTTGTGCTGACTAAGAGGAGTTTGGTGAACAGAGGAAAAGTAGGACCCCGTCCCAACCACCCACCAGAGGGGAGACCCCTTAGCGAGAACCAGCACATAGAGCAAGGCCTGCGGCTATGGGGCTCCATGTGGGGGGGGGGGGCAGGGGGAGATGATTAATGTGTGTCAGTTATAAAGGAATGCAAAGCATGAAGCTCAAAGATCAAGTCCACATTTCTAGAGAAGAAAACAGGGCACGGAAGTCCAAACAACAACCTCAAATTCCGTTGTTGTGTAAAGTCACAAACATGTTCCATCCCATCAGCAGCCCTTCCTCCCACAAATGGTGATCACGGCAGCAATTTCCAGTGCGTCCAGACTTTTTAGTGGCGCTCGGGAGGGATCACTTTTGGTTTTCTGAGTGCTTGCAGTGAATTTACAACGCTCCCGGGCTCCTCTGTGTGCTGGGAAGGAGCAGGCATGCGGTGATGGCTGCCATCATGCTGCGAAACGTTACTGACGCCAAGAAATGAAATCTTTGGAGCCTTTGAAAGGCTTCCAAGAATGTCAGCACGTACTGCCTGCCCACTCTCTGCTGAATGCCTACTTTGGCTGTCTGCTTAGGACTGAATGTACCAGACAGGCCTTCATACAAAGAGAGAAAGTGTTTCGGGCCCCTGAAAGGGAAAGGCACAGCCTTTCTGATGTGAATGGCGAGACTCAAGGAAATAGTGGCAGGGTGATGAGGGGCCTTCAGGAGAGGTAAGAATAAAAGGCCAAAAGAGAAAGAAATGGCATCCACCTACGCGTGAGACATTCTTTGTAGCTGCCCACCGTCTACTCTGAAGATGCAAATACTGTCACACTGTGCTCCACGCTTGATGGATCGTGGAAAAAAGGCTTGCTTGGAGATTCTCCCGTACCCAAGGACCTTGCGATCAACTGAGAATGAGAATCTGTAAGCGCTGCCAAGGCATGTATAAGTGTACTGTTGTTTCCATTTTAGCTCCAAATATAAATGCCATTCACACTGTTTGTTTTTAGGGATGTTCTTTACTCTTTATGAAAAAAGTTGAGAAATGTCGGCTGTAGTGTATCTGAATATCTTGGAATATTTTATTTGCTAAGCTGGCTTTAGGAGAGGAAGAACAATGTTTTGTGTAGGGAACCATTCTCTGACTCTTTAGCAGTGCTGCTGTAATTCCTTGGCACGGCATCGGCTGCGAGAGGAAAGAGCTCTTATGGTGTTCCGAGCCTTTCCAAGCAGGCAGTCTGATGTCATTGGTGGCAGACATAGAATGTATGTATCTGTCTTTTGTCTGCACCATCTGTTTTTCTCTTTACAGGCAACCGTTTCGCTTTATTCTTCTCTTCTTTCCAGGAGGTGTGCCTCTCCATAGGAGCATGGGCTTTAGGTGTTAAAGGGACTAAGCTAATATGCTAATATGGTTTCCCCCTGTTCTTTCCTTCCTAGAATCTTATGGCAAGAGCTTTATATGACAATGTCCCAGAGTGTGCCGAGGAACTGGCCTTCCGCAAAGGAGACATCCTGACTGTCATAGAGCAGAACACAGGAGGACTGGAAGGATGGTGGCTCTGCTCCCTACACGGTCGGCAAGGGATTGTCCCAGGAAACCGGGTGAAGCTTCTCATTGGCCCCGTGCAGGAGACTTCCTCCAGTCAGGACCAGCCTACTCCTGGACTGATGCACCAGGCCTTTGGCCAACAGAAGCTCTATCAAGTGCCAAACCCACAGGGTGCTCCTCGAGACATCATCTACCAAGTACCACCTTCTTACCAAAATCAGGGAATTTATCAAGTACCCACTGGCCATGGTACCCAGGAACAAGATGTGTATCAGGTACCACCATCAGTGCAAAGAGGCATCGGAGGGGCTAATGGTCCCCACTTTAGTAAAAAGGTGAGTGAGCAACTGACTGGATTTTTATTCCAATTTATTTTTTTTCCATTGCATTCAGAGAAATAGAAATGTTCTCAAAATAAGAACTTAACCCTTCCAAGAAGTAAGTATGTCTTCCAAGAGGTAAGTATATCTAAATGCCCTAGCTCAGCATTATTTTTGCATCATTTTTTTCATTCATTGGTCAGCAAAACTTTCTTGAATTCCTACACTGTGCCAACTATTGTTGATCCAAAGGCTTCATGGATTCCTGTGCCATTCCAGGGCATACTGGATCATTAAGTTGTTTCCATCTTTCTGATAGATCTGCTTTTAGACCTGGGTTCTGCACTCAAATAGTTTCTAGTCTTTTAGTTTCTTCCCTAGTGGTACAAGGCACCAAATTTTGTACAAGCGCAGTGAGGCAGCAAGGACCCTCCTTTCACCAAAAGCTGAGTCATGACCCATTGGCCTGGCACACAAAGAGCCCACTGGAAGTAGAGGAAGCAAGGAAGCTGGGAGTGGGTCATGCCAACCAACTTGTTCTGCAGAGTGCCTGGCTTACTGTTTGATTCATTTAAAACCCAGAGATACTTGTATTTAGAAAGGAGTCATCCTCTTATCCTTCAAGTAATTCCCATAATAATGCCTGAGCCAGTGGGTGAAGAGAGTGGAGCTAGGATATTTAGAAAGGCATCGTGTTAAAAAGAAAATAAAAGAAAGGGAAGGAATGACCTCGCCAGCACTTTATATAATCCCAGTGTCATAACAATTTGAGATAAATAGAAATGTGTTAACGGAATGACTTTTAAGCATCTAGTGTCGTTTTTATTCTTATGATGCGGTGATGAATTAAAAAGTGAGCCAAACTTTCACGATGCTTACATTGTAGTGTGTGACATAAGCAGACACTGTACTGTCAGTGCTGGGAAGGAAATAATGTCAGTGAACTTATGGGGGTAACAGCCAACACCAAGATGCTGCTGCTTACCTGACTGTTAGAGGGAGGGCTTTTCTCTTTTGTTTACTGGCAAATTCCAAAGGTCTACAGGGGGTCCAGTGAGGTTGGCAAACTTAATGGAATAAGAAAAGACCTCTGCATTACAAGAGGATAGATGGCAGCTCTCAATGCCAAAAAGATCTTGTTGACTCTTAGAACACTACAGGCACAGGTGTCCTGCCTCAAGAAAATCTAATTCAAAGTCTGAATTTACAAATCCATATAAATTAGAGACTATCTATTTGCATGATAATGGAACCCTCTGTTGAAAAAAAATAGGGGTTGAGGGGAATTACAGTTGGATTCCTTAAATAACAAAGCCACAAATGAATCTTAATCACCTTCTAACACATAAAGTATGTCTTGCAAAACACTTCTCCAGAACACGTGTTGCCTAAGCCCGCTGGGTGGTGGGTATAGATTTGGAGGAATTCCTCAAGAAGTGGTAAACAGCTTTCTGACTAGCGTTGCCCAAGACAATGATTCCTGTCTGCAGAGGCTAGACTGGCCTTGACCTTTCAAAGTCATTACCCCGTGGACGTCAGATTCAAAGGGAAAGCCAACCCAGGGGCTCTGTCTCCAGAGGAGAACAAGAGCAGTCGAAAGGTGTAACTATAAATAAATAACTTCTCTCATTCTTAGTGCTGGTTGTTTGCACCTTAAAAATAGCTCTCCCTTCATCTGAGCCTGTGCGAGGCAGACAGGGGAGACCAGAACAGGAAATGCTTGGCTGAGAGGTGGTGGGGTCTAAACTTTCATTACAGTTTTCTTTGGCAGGAAGGTGACATGTTTTCTTTTTTAGACTCAACCTTTTTTGTTCCAAGTCTGAAAAGTCTAAAAACCTCAGACTTCTTCCCATTTTGTTTGCTGTTACTACACAGCAGATGCGCTCCCTTCCTCTCTAAGCCCAGGCCTAAGAATATGCGTTTTAGTAAGCTCCTTGGCTAGTGGCGGGGAAGGAGGGGTAGTCCAGAACTGCACTCCGACAAGTACTGTAAAGGGGTGGATCATGTAGTGTACTGGGCATGTTCCAATCCGATTGTGAATTGGGACTTTCCATAGTTAAAGGTTCCCTTGATGTTGCAAACAGACTGTGGGCTTCAGAAATGTTATCCACCACAGCTTTTTCTACTAATGAATCACTGAGGGAGGGAAAAAAGACAGTGGATTCTGTCTTCTATCACTTCAACTTTGCTCTCTGGGAAACTTCAGCCTCTACCCACTTCTTACACCTCATCCACATGAAAAGACATTCATCGCTCATGAAATCAGCGGCTAGGGAAAGATAATCATATAATATGATCCCCACCCTTTGGTGAAACAAGAAGACACATGAGTACTGTGAAAAAGCATGGGCTTTGCAGTTAGGCCGCTCCTGGTTCTGTTTCTTCACAACTATTATTCCTTGGCAGGTCTCTGAACTTCTTCAGGTCTTGCTCTTTTCATCTGTACAGTGGAAATAATCATAGGGTGGCTGCGAGACTTAAATGAAGCAATACATAGAAAGGACCTGTCACACTGCTTAGCATAGCAAGGACTTAAAAATATTAGTTCCCCTAACCTTGTCCTTTCCTTTCACAGTTTATTTTGAACTGCGTTAGCCCTGTTTGTGTTTCTCACTCTCCACCAAATATGCAAATACTTTTTAAAAATTTTTTTATTGATTTCCGAGAGGAAGGGAAAGTGAGAGAGAGATAGAAACATCAATGGTGAGAATCACTGATTAGCTGTGTCCTGCATGCCCGCTATGGGGAATGAGCCTGCAACCTGGACATGTGCTCTAACCAGGAATCAAACCATGACTTCCTGGTTTGACGCTCAACCATTGCGCAACAGCGACGAGGCTATGCAAATACTTTATTGCTATAACACAGACTGCTCCCTTACAGTGTGTACCTCTCTTTTTGCTTCTATAAGAATTTTGCACAGAGTAGAAAAGAACTCCCAAAGTTATCTGGAAACCATGTACACTGACACCTTTCCTTAATCCCATTGGCCATTTCACTCCGGATTCTGTGTGCAAGACCATTTTATCTATCAGGTATTGTGGGCAGAATGCCCGGGGCCTATAAGAATGCTTGAGAGCTGAATGAAAAATTGGGCTCCAAAATATGAAAGGTGAAAACTGCAAAATAGAGATTTAATAAATACTTAAACAAATGTAAGTGTTTATAGTTTCCATTTTGCAGACAGATGTGTAGGAAATAATATGGTGTCAATCTCATTGTTGCATTTAGGGCTGATAACTAATTGATTATATTTAAAAACAAATCGTAGGTTTGACTTTTCTCACTTTGAAAAGATTTCTTAATCTGCCTTGTGATTTCCAAGAACTCAGAGGCAATTCTTAATTAAATGAGTTACTCATAGTACAATCATTTGAAAAGCTGAATTTTTAAAAGCAAAAATTCTACTTAATGTGGGAGTATGGTCTGAAGTGGAGCCCCTATACATATGAAGCCCAAGGTCTACAAAGGTCTACGAAGGTCTTACGCAGCCTCATTTCTCTACTTCAAAGATCAGGAAAACTGCTCCCTAGGTGCATCCCTTTCATGCTTGATCTTCACAGGGAATCACATTTATCTGATTATGTTTGGACATGTTGCTTTTATTCTAAGTGGTAGAATTAGATTTTCTCTGAGTCCTTCTGAAGATGAGTATGGGCCAAATTATTAACTCACTGAGGCAGGCAGGGGCCATGGCTGCCTCTTTACTGCTGTAGGCCAAGCTCCCCGCAAAATATCAGCACACAGATAACACCCAATGAGCAAGGCCAAAGCAAGAAATGAAGCATTTAATTTGAACTGACCTTTAAATAAACTGAAAAGTGATTCTGATCTTATCACCCATTCACCATCACACACTGTTCAAATCCCCTGGTTCAGCTCATTACATTCTGTTATGACATATATCAGATTATACATGGTAGTTTTCCCCCAGAAGGGTCTTGGAGAATGTCACCATCTGTTTTCTGTAATCATATCTATCTATACACAACAAATGAGCATCCAAAGCATGACTGATGTACAGTTGAGCTTGTCTGAGGACCTCACTTTTATTCATTTTGCCCAGTTTAGACAACAATATTAGTTAACTCTTCTATAGTAACCTAGAAAGGAAAAGTACACTTTTTCTACTGAAGGGCAGAGCTTCCTTTGGGTGTGCTATTATTTTCCTAGAATGCCTTTCCTCTCTTCTATCTGTAAACTCGTATTCATCCTTTAAAACCCATTTTAATGTTCATCTCCTCTGTGAAACTTTCTCTTTGTACCCCAGCAGTGTCTACCTTCTCTATGGCCCCAAAATATGTTATACATTTCTCTTAATCTCAAGCTCATGGGCTCATTAAACTGTAGTAGTCTGCCATTATCATGTGTATAATGGGCTAGGCTGGAGCAAGTACTGCTTCAGGGGCGGCACTCAGAAAACTCAAGTAATATTAAAATTTATCTAGACCCCATTACATTTCTGATTTTCCAAAATGGGACACAGCCATATGTTGGCAGGAAATGATTCAAAGATTTTAGTCAGGTCTTTGCAGCCCATTCCTGAAAGGTAATATAAGAACCAGAAATAGATTAACTACAATGTTTGTACCTTCTTAGACACTGAGTCATCATAAATTACACATACACACGCAAACACACACGTATACACCCATAGCCATTGATTGGTTAAAAACAGAGACCTTCCCTTATTGGGATTGAAAGCATTGTGAAATCTGGTTGCCCAGAGCAACACTGAGTTACTAGCCAACTAACTGCTATACATTAGCTGTATGATTTGTCCAACGACAAGTAAAAATAGGTTTAGAGGAAATGAAAGCTCCCAGAGAAAATAAACTCTGACTTCACCTCACTTTCTTTTGTTCCCTTCCTGCACACACACACACACACACACACACACACCACATACACACTCTGAAAAATAGCAGGGTTTGACAGAACAGAAGGTACCTCTAGGTAAGTCACTTATAAATTCAGTCAAGTACGACCATGTTCCAGAATTGTACATTTCTGTACAAAAATCAACCTAGTTTAAATGAATTTACTTCCTCAACATGTGGCTTTTGGGGCTATGCAGAGAAGTGAACTTTTGTCTAATATCTTGATCTTCAAGAATCAAGATAAATTTTAAATTTTACACAAAATTTGAAGTCCTTGAGCAATTCAAGGGCAGAACTTGATGAGCTCACTTTTAAAATGAGAAGTATCTCTTCCCAGTAGAGTCACCCACGCCAGCAGAATGAGCAAACTGTAATATCTCCTTAAAAATGAACAAAGGTCCTTTTTGTTTGATCAATGCCAAGGATCTTAAACCCAGTTGCAATTTGTTATAAAGCTCAGAGATAATGCATATTTCTAAGAGTGCATTACTAACTTCTTATAAACCCACACCAAAGCAGAGATCATCTTTCTTCCTTTTCAGTGATTTCATGCTAAGTGACTGTGCTTATCAGAGTGAATAGGTCAGATATTGTGTGTAGTATGATGTCAGGCTAAGTGATTAAACTCTATTTGTGAGGGAGAAGAAAGGAATACATTTACTTATTTGATTGGATGGTGAAATGCAAATTTAGTACTGGTTGCACTCATCTTTGAAAACGGACTTGTTTGAATACTTTGGGCAAAATGCAGAGAGGGTGCCATCAGAACACACTGGGCTCTAAATAGCCATGAACCTGGTTGTCAAGGTTCGTGCCTAGAGGGGTGTGCCTTTCTTAAAAGTTATAACCCTAGTAACATTTGAAGAGTACAAAGCAGCCTTTCTTTCAAAAGACCCCAGAGTCGATCAGTTTTTGAAGCAAAGGCTCTTTAGCAATGCCATAATCACATCTGACTTATTTGGATAATTTTTATAATATGTGTTTTATACAGCTTGGTGCTTAAACCATTATTTATCAGAATTATTATTTGTCTTCAAATTTATCACCAATCAGCTGTACAGCATTTAGAATGTTATTAAGTTACTCATTTTTTAAGATAGTTTTAGATCTAAAGTGGGCATGACTCAATGGTGCCTTTTTAGCTTTGGCTCCATGTTAGGGACATTATATCCATAATCTCACCTAATCCTCTCAGTAGCCTCATAAGTGTTCCTTACAACCTTCACTTTACAGGGAGGGAGCTGTGGTCTGAGGAGTAAGTTAACTTGCTAAAGGACATAATTCTAGTAAGCGGCAGGATTGATATTTGAGCCTGCGTCTGTCTGACTCTGAAACTAATGATTTTTACATCCCAGCTAGTGGTTGATGTTGCCAAGCCCTAAAATAAGATGGAATATTTAGACACTTCATTAGCAAGTCCAGCTCACCAGAGTCCTGGGTGCTAAATAGCATCCTGTTGGCCAGGAAGAATTCAAGTCACTCCAGAAGGCTCCCATCTCAGATGCTTAGAGTCACCTTGATGCTGAGGGCATCTGAGCAAAAGATGAAGAAATGCCCACCTCCCCACAGCAGAAGTCAGTTTTGTGTCAGGCTGATCCACAAGTCCTGAGCAGCCATGAAGCTGACGTAAAGCCCGCGGGACATGGCTGACACTATTGCTATGTTGGCTTTCTCTGCCACTGAAAATACAGTCTTTTCAAATAACTTCAGATTGCTTCAAATGGAAACTTCATTTAACCAGGCGTAGTTAAATCTCCCAGAATGGGCTTGCCGGTAAAAGGGGCACCCCAAAAAATAAGATACCCAGATCTTAAGTTTTGCTTCTCATGTAAGGAAGTAACTTTCTTTGGGAGTGTTTGTGAAATTAAAAGAGTAGTAATTTTTTTTAAATATATATTTTTATTGATTTTTTTTTTTTTACAGAGAGAAAGGGAGAGGGATAGAGAGTTAGAAACATCGATGAGGGAGAAGCATCAATCAGCTGCCTCCTGCACATCCACAACTGGGGATGTGCCTGCAACCAAGGTACATGCCCTTGACCGGAATCGAGCCTGGGACCCTTAAATCCACAGGCTGATGCTCTCTCCAGTGAGCCAAACCAGCTAGGGCAAGAGTAGTAAAATTTTAACATGTCTTATGAGTATAGGCAACAGGACATGCTGTGGGCCCAGCTAACCAAGGTTCTCATTCTTTCCTCCGTCATTAATGAGCTGAATAACCTCTCTGAACTTTAGCTCCCTCAACTGTGAAATGGGGAATAAGGCTGGATTGTCTTTAATGGTCTTCGCTAAAATTTTATGATCCAAATATCCTTATCTGATTATTTCCGAGTTGCTTGAAAGGTTTAATGAAAGGACCTGGACTCAAATTTTTTTAAACAAACGGCATTCAGGTGTTGATATAAATTTCAGTTGACCCCAAAGTGTTGGTAAATCCCTCTTACTCTGCCTTTAGGATTCAATCCACCTTCCTAGAAACCACAGTCTCCTTTAGAAGATAGAATCATGTCAGTAGAAAGCAGGGAGCAGGCAGGAACATAGGGAAGAGCGTTGGAGTATGCTAAGCCAGGGAGAAAGAGTTGGCAGACCAGCTTCCATACCTGGCCTGGGTATTAAGAACTCTTCTCTCTCTTCTTTGTCACGAAGAGCTAAGAAAGTACTTCATACTGGAACTCATTATTTTCTGCCCATTTTCCTCTTTAATCCTCTTGGGTTGGCAGAGGCGCTTGGTGGGTCTGATGTTTCTTGAAGCGACGACCCTGGGTCAACTCCCTTCAGAACTGGCACTAAACTCTGCCACGTGGTCAGTTTGCTCCGTCAGCCAGCCTGTCTTTCCTCCCAGTTAAGCCGCGGGAGGTCTCCCATTTAAGAAAGGAACGATACCCATGGGCATTTGGGTCCAGACATTTTCATTCCTTGATTTCTTTCCATTATTACATCCCCTTTAGGGCATCCGTGGGCATCTCTCTAAAATCCACTTCAAAAATCTAGATTTCGTGTTTAGTGTCCTGTTGAATTTCTGTGGACATCAAAAGAACCAAAATGCTTGTGCCTCTTCTAGTTTTCATTCAAAGAACATTCTGGCTCATGGGGTATTTAAGAAACAGCTTTGCTATATCCAACTGTCATGGGCCGTGTTAGGCTTTGTCCAGAGAAAGACCAAACTGCTTAGGAACCCAGACGTCATTTCCCATCATGTTCTTTCACATTAAAGAGCTTCTAACTGCTCTTTGGCGCTTGGTCACTCCATAACTAAATATTGCTTTAGCACTCGCTACACAAAGAGCTTCCTGAAAGCAGCAGGGGAGACGCGCTAGGGCCTTAACAATCAGGGCACTGTTTCCATTGAGTGGTTCGCCGCCCAAATGCTGTGTCAAATGAAAGTCACCCAAGAGCCCCGCTCCACTTCGGAGCTTTCAGTAGTTACTTTTTCCTCATTTGAAAAAGAGATTGACCGTAATTTAGATGTGTCTCGCAAAAGGCATCGTTCTACGTAAAATCAAACATCCAAATGTCTTTAAAGAAAAGTAAATTGCTTCCCCCAAACAGAGAGAAACATCTTGATGAGTACAAGATAAGCATTAGGAAGGGTTAACGATGGCCGAGGCCCAGGAAGGTGGCCAGACGCAGTTTTCATTGTATTGTTGCTATGCGAGTAAATAAATGAGCTCACTGCTACACCCAAACTGGGCAGAGAGAACTTACAGAGAATTAATAAACCCAGTGTAGGAAACATGTGGCTTTTTCTCTGGCCATAGAAAAAGCAACTAGTGCTCTTGGATTTTAAACAGACAAATTTCTATAACTTTGCCGTTTATGAATATTGGATCCAAGTTCTAATGGGTGGACAGTGATAATAGGGATGTTTCTTTTCCTAGGATTTTCTTCAAAGGGAAAGGATCACATCGTTCCTGGGCTTGAAGACAAAGAGGTTATTATATTGTGGTGGTTCTGTTCATGCTTTTTAAGGGCATTTAAGTGAAATAAATCCTTTTCCAACAGGCAGTTTTAGAAATCTAAATACTCTTATTAATGCATGAAACTCAGAGATAAAAATAAATAAATAAAGCATAAAATTCTAAGTAAACCAGGGGATGTGGGGGGGGATTAGAGATAGACAGGAAACAATCTAATTTTACTTTCCACATATGCCAAGAAAAATGCAAATAGATGGCTGCTAACCAGGGAAGCCCACTTGTGAATTCTGACAATCTTAAGTACTGTTAATGGCGAGGTTATAAATATGTACTGTAATCAGTATGGCACAGTGGCACTTTTTAGCATGTCATCAATTATTCATTATATTTCCTGAGCACCACCTGGGTTGCCTAGCTCTTGAGTAGGCCTGGGGGCCAAACACCAGGAGCTGGTCACACACATTCGTGCTCTGCTAGATTCATGGGTACACGCCATTGGTCAATTATCAAGGCTTGATCTAGATTTTTGTTTGTTTGTTTGTTTTTTCTGTCTTTATTTTTCCTTGGGGTTGCTGGTAGCATGGTAGGAGGGAAGAAGTCAAAACAAGGACAGCTATTAGAGGAGAGAGGTGAGAAGTTGTGATAAGCAGGTTGGTGGTAGAGCTGGCATCAGAAAAGGCACAGCAGACGTGGCAGGGCCAGAAACTCTAAGAATGAGCTTTTGCAGGATTTTAGGGGGCAAGAAGGATCTGACTTCATGAATGGCACACCTGTCCCCTTCCCCCTTCCCTCAGCACTCCACTGGATTAATCAGCATGCAGTGGAGAAGCTGAAGTTCTCCTAAACTCAGGGTCTCTGCTGCTGAGATGCCCCACTCCCAGGCCCCCACCAGCTCTTCCTTAAGGAGGCAAGGTGACGCCCACGGAAAGAAGCCCCTAAGCAGACTTGCTGAGGCCTTGGCACATGTGATCCCATGTGAGCGAGCACAAGTTATCTCATGAGAAGTATCTCGCTTTTAGATATTCAGATAGGTATGCGCTCTACTTCTTGGTGAGATCCTCTTGACAAACCCCGCTTGTGATCTTCCACTGAAAAGGCCTTATCTGAAGAGAAATTCAATAATGTGCCCTGGGTTTTGGACCTTGCCATCTTTCTCTTGAATAAACACCTTTATCTCTAAGCCTTATAAAGCATGTTTTCTCCTGGGGTTTTCCACTGGAGTGTCTTAGGCTGTTATGGTGATACACGTGACAATGGCAACACTGATATGACCAAGTAAAATAGTAACCCAAGTAAAGCTGCTGATGGCTATCAAGGGCCAAAGTTTCTTGTCATTCACTGCTTTGATTTACAATTCCCATTATCTTGAAGACCTCACTAGGAACACTTCATGCATTTGTGAAGATTAATTTCTTTCTCTCTGACTTAAATCTAAGAATAATTACATTTTTTTCTCCCACAGTTTAAGCATGAAACATTTTGAAGCAAATGGCCTTCAAATCTGTAACTAAGACACGAACAATACCCTCATCATGTTAGGAAGAAAGCAATAATAGGCTGTTGTTTGTCTGGTTTCCCAGCCTTGACTTGTGCATTCCTGGCTATCTTTGACTGTATGTTGGACAGTGTATTCTTTAGATATTTAAAGAAATCCTATAAAGATGTTCTCTACTTCGAGAGTGGATTTTATTTCCTTTTTTTTTTTTTTAGCTTAATGGGCATACAAAATCCTAAATTTCAGACATTGAGATGTTCTTCCAACCCTCGTGATTAAAACTTAGTCTCAGCCTACGCGAGGGTGAGTTCAGTTCATCTTTACTTTGGCACGCAGCCCTTAAGGTCCCAACCCAAAGTGGGGCATGGTTATCAGGGTCTCGACCTTGGAAAGCCACTACCTAACATTCATACCCCCCATCACCCAGAGAGCTGTAAAAAACACAATGTGGCATCGGAAACAACAGTTTCAGATCAGCAAATGTCCTCAAGGAAAACGCAACTCAAAAATTGGGCTTACCTCCATGAATTCCTTCTCTACTTCCAAATTTGGACCTGGTAATTCTTTTTTTTTTTTAAATGTATTTTATTGATTTTTTTTTTACAGAGAGGAAGGGAGAGGGGTAGAGAGTTAGAAACATCGATGAGAGAGAAGCATCGAGCAGCTGCCTCCTGCACACTCCCTGCTGGGGATGTGCCTGCAACCAAGGTACATGCCCTTGACTGGAATCGAACCTGGGACCCTTCAGTCCGCAGGCTGATGCTCTATCCACTGAGCCAAACCAGCTACGGCTGGACCCGGTAATTCTTTACTATCTTCTAATTCTTAGATGCTATTAAGAAGATTTTTAATATCTTTTTCTCCTTTTCTTATGCTATCTCTGGTAGAATGTTTGACCTAAGTTACCTAGTTCATAATTTTAAGTCCATAGGTAAAATAAGTCAGCCTAGATAACAATTATATTAAAAAGAGCTAAGGCTTAAGGGTTTACTCTATTCTGAGTACTTTCTGGGCTTGATCTCATTTAATGCTCATACTATCCTATGAGTATTTTATTATCATTTTACTAATGAGGAAAGAGCTTAGAATGAACAAATACCTTGGTCATGTTCTCACAGCTAGTAAGTGGTAGAAACAGGGTTTAGATCCAGCTCTGTCTGAGTCCAGCTGATGTTCTCAATCACTCCACTCATCAGACCTAATCCTTTCGATGAGCTAAAGGCCCAATGTGGCCATGGGCTCTGCTACAACGTTTCCCATGACACAGGCCTGTCGGATATTCTTACAACTAGAGAAAGCTTGACTCCTGTGCCTTTTATTGTATTTTCCTTCTGATAGTAAAAAGCAGAGTTTGTTTTTATTTCTCTTTTGCACAACTCCCCCATATGTCTCTGGCTTGTGGCTGGAAAGAACACGGGTGTTTGTGTCACATTCAGGCTCTAGATTTGGAAAAAGGAAACCATCTAGTGGCCCAAGTTGGCCTCTACTAGTGGTTTGCTCCAAATGCAGTGCAGGTGATCGTTTTCCCATGGGTTCTGAGTTCTCAGCTTTATCTAATAATCGCTCTATTCCCTCACTTGCCCGAAGCTACATGCGTGGCTGATAAGACACAGTTCCACCCCTTTGTCCTTGGATCCCACTCAACCTAAAGCTTAACTTACATGGAAACCAGTCTTATCCTATACAGGCAGACCTTGTTTAGTATCCTCTCTAATTCCATATCATCTTGCTAAGAAAAGCATTGAGTTTTTCCTTAGTTTGTTAATACATTCAGTCAATACATTATTTAATATCTGCTATATTCAAGACACAGTGCGGGGCCCTGCTGTTTATATACAAATGAAGAAGAGGCCCTAGTTGGTTAGAGCATCGTCCTGATATGCCAAGGTTGTTCTCAATCCCTAGTCAGGGCACATATAAGAATTAACTAATGAATGCATAAAATCAATGTTTCTCTCTCTCTCTCTCTCTCCCCTCTCCTCTCCTCTCCTCTCCTTTTTATTACCTCTTTCTCTCTGTAAAAAATCAATGAATTAAATAAAAATGGCCTGGCTAGTGTTCCTCAGTGGGTGGTTGGGCACAGCCCCCTGCATCTGGGTGTTGCTGGTTCTGTTCTCAGTCGGTACACATGCCTGAGTTGCGGGCTTGATCCTTGGTAGGGCCCGTGTAAGAGGCAGCCAGTTTATGTTCCACTCTCACATCGATGTTTCTCTCTCCCTTCCATTCTCTCTAAAAATCAATTTTTAAAAAACTTTTTTTAAAATGAAGAAGAATGATCTCTGTCTCCACAATGCTGAGATGAAGCACTGAAACAGTCAAACCACAAGTGATGAGGACCATCTGATACACATGGAGGACACGCTTCTGGAGTGCCAGAAGGCAATACTTACTGTGTCTGTCTGGGAAAGGCTTCATGGCAGAGGGCACCCTATTTGGCCTTGAAAACGGAATGAAATTTGAATCTGAGAACAGGAAGAAGATCACCTTGGACAAAAACACAGCCTGAATAAAGGCACAGAGGTGTGAAGGCAGGATGTGTATTAAAAGCAGAGTCTTGCCAAGGCACGGACTCAGTGAAGACCTGTCCACCCTGCCCTCAGAGGCTCTCAACGTACTGAAGGAGAAGGGCAGCAACACACCAGTGAAGGCAAAGACTGGCAGCCAGGGGCCAGAGGCATGCTTCGCGTGGCCAAGGTGCTGTTTGAAATAATTGAGCCAATTTTTAAAATCAGATTTTACCTGAAAATCCAGATTTCTGAAACTTGAAAGATCTGGGAACACAGGTGGTACTTTTTCAGGATGGCAGTTGACTGGAACTGAAGAACAGCTGCCTCTTTTCAGTAGGATGTCACGTCTGTCTCCCCTACACAGAACTCAGCTTGCTTCTCCCTTCACCCTATCTGCTCAGCCCCACGGGTGTCTAAGCGGCAGGCCAGGTGCAAGCTCAGCTGAACCAAATGTGGAGACATGAATGACAGACCCCTCACTGATTCCTGTGTGGCTTAGTTTTCAGGGTTCCCTAGGTCTGGCTGCTACCCCAAAGATAGACTCCTCTTTAAAATGTCAGCATGCACAGCCTACATACAGAATTAGGAGATGGGGCAGTACCTAAAGCATCTCTAAAAACAGCTCAGGCTGCTCAGGACCTGAGGCCCCAAATCATATACATCAAACACATCGAAGTGTGGGGCGTGCCTGGTTGCTTGTTTGTAGGCAAGCCGATTCGTGGGAAAGCTGACACAACCCAGGCCCTGCACTGTTCATCCCACCGTGCCGGGGAGGTTGGAGACATTAAGTGGACGCTCCCTGTTCTGAATGTCTCCGGTCCGCCCTTCTTCTCTGCCTCATCGCGCTCCTCGGTGTCCACCTTCAGACTCCTTCGTTAGCTGGCAGGAATGGTACTGACATCTGAGGAAGGTCTGACTCCTCGTCGGGACAGGAAACGCTCCTTTGGAAAATGCCAATCCTCTTCCAGGGAGATGAGGAAAGCAGTGGCAGCAGCGTCAGTCATAGAGCCCAGGAATCCCACAGCTTAGCCCCTTGATGGCAACACTCATGAACGAGGAGGTCAGTTCGGTCATTCCTAAATCTAAGCTCTTGTAACTACAAATAAATTCGTAGAAGGAAAGGAATGCAGAAAAGAAAAATGAACAGGGCTGGGGAGGGGGTAAGGGAATGAAGACATAACTGGATTTCATTGAGAACATTAGTTTAAAATGCCCTTTGTGTGGCAGTTCCACCAGTACCTTGCTGGCAACTGCTCAGGAGAATTCTTCCAGAACTTATGTCCCTTCCGCTAGACCTTGGCGTTCCTCGTAGGCTGGGGTTCAGTAACTCGGGGACAGTGGAGAGGTTTTTGTGCACTACGGCAAGCGGGAAGCAAAGGCCTGGTGGACCACAAGACTGGATACTTTGTAAGGTACAGAACAGCCAGCACTTTCCCCTGAGGAGAGAACACACAATTAATGGGCAGGAAAGCAACCCAAGCAATGGGCAGGGGAGGAGAGCGTCCAGAAGCCCATGTCCAGCTCCACGTTCTGTCAGGCGTCAGAGTGCATTGCCGTACTCCCTGGATGTGTCTGACCAGACGCGAACGCCGGTCCCATGTAAAGGCCATTTGTGGACCGACGTGAATTAGATGGTAACGTCGGGAATGCTGGAGACCGGGAGGTTGTATTTTGTTGGCTTTATCCCCCTGTGGTCTGCACCATCTGTTTCTTTTAATGCGTAAACAAGGAAAATGACTGGTTTGGAATACAAAGGTTTTCAAAAACACAGATGAGCACAGGCATCCTCTAAATGAGAAAGAGAGCAAGTTGGGGTTCCGTGGCATTTGTCAGGAAGGGAGACGTTAAATACTGGGAAGCGTGAACGCTTTGCCAGGGAAGCTCCACAAAGGCAAGGAAAAGCCTTGTCCGTGCCCCGCCTTCCTGAGGTCACGCCCTGTGTTTACATTTCACCCGGGGTTATTTTCAGATCCCAGCACCGCCCACCCGCCTCCCTTCTTAAACTAAAGGTGAAGCTGCTCAGCATGACCAGCCTTGGTTTTCTAGTAGCAGTCTTGCTAACGTGGCAACCTGGCATAGAATCTACTCTTAGAAACTTTTAGAATGAACAAAGGCTGCGTTGTGAGCGTGTGCTACTATAACGCCAAAATAGAGAGCTATAAATAGAGGAGCTGATGAGAGAGACAAAGAGAAGATACTTTATGTCTCTCCTCGACAATAGTGAAATATATATATAAGAGGGCATTAGGAACAGTGTGTTTTTCTTGAGCAAAGGGCATCCTGCTTTAAAAAGGAAGGTTTGCTCTGCACAACAGTGGCTACTCAGTAGAATAGTTCTGTGTGCTTTGTGCCAACAAACCTTAAAGCTACAGATTCTTTTTTAAAACCGAAGGCAGCGGAGAGATTTGATGGAGCGGTGACTGCATTCTAATCTCCTTTACCTTCATTGCAAGAAGCAATCAGCCACAAGCATCAGGGATTTAAAACCAAACTGAACGGGGGCATTTTAGAGCCGCGGGGGAGAAGAGTGTTGGTGCATTTGGCTGAGTTCCACCCTTTTCAGCACAAGACAGACAGGAGCATTTTTCACATCGTTTGTAGGCAGCCTGACGCCAGAGTTTTCATATTAGAGAAAGGATTAAAGATGGCGATCTCTCAGGGAACAATCAACTCCTCCTAATTTGCAAGATCTGTTCTCTAAAATTCCATGGGCAATACCGAGGTGGGTGCCCTTAGTCATTCAGGGGCAGGGGTTAGACAGAAATCAGACCCTGGCAATTTAGAAGCCTTTGGAGGATTAGATACATTTCAAAATGAGTGTAAGTTCAAATAATTTCTCTATCTGTGCTTAGGACACAAGGAAGTATGTAGATATGAAAACACAAGCCGGTCGGGTGCAATTGGTGTGATTGACGTTGTGATGAGTGGACTTGACTTCTGCCGGCCCTTGGACTTGGATACTGTCTGTGATGTTTGCTTCCCTGGTGGGAATGGGGAAATGATGAGAGCCCTGTGCTCTGTCCCTAGGACTCCCTGACTCAGTATCTAATTTGTTTCCTACGTTAGATTGAAAGCTACTGGAGGCTGCTAAAGGCAGCACTGTGTGAGCATTGGTTTCATGAAAGTACTCCAGTGACCTGTGGAATTTTAGTTATAATCATAATAATAGCAGATGAAGAGGCGCCCTGGAGAAGGCATGAGAGGAATTTAAAGTGGCTGAACTCAATTTGCATTATTCATTTTACGAATAGTTCAGAGTTGTACTTTTTTTTCACTATGCCCTGCTTTTGAGGCTCCAAAGCAATAATCTAAGGGTATTCATAACTTAAAAGTGATTCTTCCTTCAAGCACATTTTGGGAAGTGAGTCTTTATCTGACCAGCTTTGAGATGATTTTGTTACCATGAGGAAGGGGGATAGAGATATTTCAGGGACTTGTTCTTCATGGGGATTCAAGAGGAATTAAAGTTTACTGTCTCGTGTCCCCTTGTCTCCTTCCTTTTCTCTCTTTTCTGTTTCCTTGGGGCTTTCTTTCTTTCTTTCTTTCTTTCTTTCTTTCTTTCTTTCTTTCTTTCTTTCTTTCTTTCTTTCTTTCAGGGAAAATGAGGGAAGAGTGTCCGATGAGGAGGCTAGGAGATTCACTTAGAACTTGGGCTTGGAACTTTACACCTGTGTCTTCTTTCCCACAGGTGATAACCCCCGTGAGGACAGACCATGGCTATGTGTATGAGTACCCATCTAGATACCAAAAGGACATCTATGACATCCCTCCTTCCCATTCCACTCAAGGGGTACGTACCAGGCCCATGGTCCCCATGGGACAGAAGCACTTCAGGTGGCATTCCTTCAGCACGACATGAGAAAGGAAAATTACAAATTATGTACTTTTCATATGAACTTTCATATGTCTATTCAGGAGCCCTTGTAGCCAACATTATTAAATTATATTTTCTGGATTTGCTTTATCAAGAAATCCTAGTCTTTTATCTGACAAAGCTTTTGTTGCTTATCAATTTATTGTTTTATTTCAGGAAGTATATAATATCAGCTACAGCTTAAAGTACAGACAGTGTAGATATTCCACATATGATCATTTTTTAAAATATATTTTATTGATTTGTTTTTACAGAGAGGACAGGAGAGGGATAGAGTTAGAAACATCAATCAGCCACCTCCTGCACACTCCCTACTGGGGATGTGCTCGCAACCAGGGTATATGCCCTTGACCGGGATTGAAACTAGGACCCTTCAGTCCGCAGGCCGACACTCCATCCACTGAGCCAAATCGGCCAGGGCAATGATCATTTTTACATTCAATCTAAGTAAAAAAAAAAAAAAGAAATTAAAAAAATTTTCACCAACTCCGTGTTATATAGAATGCTGTAAAAGAGGAAGGATGTACATAAGCTGGTAAATAAATCCATAGTTCAAAGCTTGAACGCATAAAAAAATGACAAGTATAAGTACAATGATAAGTATCTAAACTTAGGTATTTATTTTCAGGTATATGATATCCCTCCGTCATCAGTGAAAGCCCCGATGTTTTCAGTTCCAGGGGGAGAGATGAAACCTCAAGGGGTCTATGACATCCCTCCTACTAAAGGGGTAAGTGAGCTCCTACAGAGCAACAAAAAAAGTGTTTGTGTTTACTTACTGGAATGAAGCAGGAAGGAGAAACCAAAAGAAAAACTAGTGTCGGTGAGAGAGTAAAGGGATGGGAGGGAAGGAGAAACTGAGGAAAGAAAGGCAATAATTAAAGATAACCCTATGGAGTCCACATTTAGAGCCCCCCTCACCCCACTAAAAATGGGGTAGTCAATAAGGAGAGTCAATAAGGTAAAATCATTCATTCAGTTTGGCAAGCAACTAATATATCTCATATGCATATAGGGTATCACAGCAGACTCTGTCCATATATATGTGTTCATGAATTTGATTCACTCTGCTACCCTCAGGCGGAGGCCTACACAGGAAGTACAGTTATCCATATTTTACAGATGGGGGAAGTGTGGCTCAGAACTCCCAAGTGACTTACTATCGCACAGCTGGTAGCCGAGGGAGAGACCTGAGGTCTTCTGACACCTGTGCCAGTGTGTTCATGCTACTCTGCCTCTCAGTCTGAATCCTCGAAGGCCGGACCCAGAGAGAGCAACTTAGCCAGCAAAGCGCACAGAACAGGCAGCACTGGGGCCCGGGGAAGGATGAAGGAAGTGGGAGCAGAGTGGGGCCTTGGAAATACCTCTCGTTAGTGGTTGGGGGTGGAAGAAGAGGAGGCAATAAACAGAAAATCCAGGCCTTCTTCTTTTTTTCTTTTTTTCTTTTTTTCTTTTTATTGTGTTGTTGTTGTTGTTGTTGTTGTTAATCTTCACCCAAGGATATGTTTTCCATTCATTTTTAGAGAGACTGGAAGAGAGGGTCTGGGGAGGGAGGGGGCAGAGAGAGAGGAGAAAAAGAAACATTGATGTGAGAGAGAGACACTGATTGGTTGTCTCCCGCACATGCCCCAACCAGGGCCCAGGATCAAACCTGCAAACCAGGTACTTGCCCTTGACCAGGAATCAAACCTGGACGGTTTGGTGCATGAGATGACACTCTAACCACTGAAATACACTGGCCAGGGTTAGGTCTTCATTTTAATGTGTAGGTGTTTCCCCATGTTCACATGAGCCAACTCAACAAATAACTATGTTCGGTTTCTACTTACTTTTCAGGTATCTGCCATTCCACCCTCTGCTTGCCGAGATGAAGCAGGGTTCAGGGAAAAAGAGTATGATTTCCCCCCTCCAATGAGACAAGCTGGAAGGCCAGATGTCAGACCTGAGGGCGTGTATGACATCCCCCCGACCAGTACCAAACTGGTAGGGAATGACCTTCACATGAAATATAACTGTGATGCTACGGCAGCTGCTGAACTGATAGCACAAAGACACCCAAGCATTTCCCTGAAACACCCACCCTCACAGCTGGGACCATCAGGGGGCAGTCAGAATGATGCATATGATGTCCCCCGAGGGGTACAGTTTCTGGAACCACCAGCAGAAACCAGTGAGAAAGTAAACTCTGAAGAAAGAGATGGTGTTTACGATGTCCCTCTGCACAACCCAGCGGATGCCAAAAGCTCTCAGGATGTGGTAGATGGAATCAACCGATTGTCTTTCTCCAGTACAGGCAGCACCAGGAGTAACATGTCCACGTCTTCCACCACCTCAAAGGAATCCTCACTGTCAGCCTCCCCATCTCAGGACAAAAGACTTTTACTGGACCCAGACACAGCCATTGAGAGACTCCATCGGCTCCAGCAGACCCTGGAGATGGGCGTCTCCAGCCTAATGGCACTGGTCACGACCACTGACTGGAGGTGCTATGGATACATGGAACGACACATCAATGAGATACGCACTGCAGTGGACAAGGTCGAGTTGTTCTTGAGGGACTACCTGCATTTTGCCAAGGGCGCTGTAGCAAATGCTTCCTGCCTCCCGGAACTCATCCTTTATAACAAAATGAAGCGGGAGCTGCAAAGAGTAGAAGATTCCCACCAGATTCTGAGCCAAACCAGCCATGACTTAAATGAATGCAGCTGGTCCCTGAATATCCTGGCGGTCAACAAGCCTCAAAACAAGTGTGATGATCTGGACCGCTTTGTGATGGTGGCAAAATCGGTGCCTGATGATGCCAAGCAGCTCACCACAACAATCAACACCAATGCAGAAGCCCTCTTTAGACCAGGCCCCAGCAGCTCCCATGTGAAGAATGGGCCTGAGAGCATCATGAACTCCACTGAGTACCCCCACGCTGGATCCCAAATGCAGCTGCTGCATCCTGGAGACCACAAGGCCCAGACCCTCAATAAGGCAGTGCCCCCACACCTAAGCAAGGATCAGCCTGTAGCTGACTGTAGCAGCAGTGATGGCTCTGAAAGGAGTTGGATGGATGATTATGACTATGTCCACCTTCAGGTAAAGCAACCAGATTCCTAAAACACCTATAGTCACATTCAGGGAGCCCAGAAGTGAGGCCTGTGAAGCTGGCAGGCTGGACTACCAAAGGAGAGAACATGATTCATATTAATCCAAATGGTTCACTAATTGGAGGCAGTGTACACGGGGAAGAACACTGGTCTGATAGTCTAGAGTCCTTGGCTCGAGACCTTCCTCTGACACTAATTGTGTGACCAACTTATGTAGCCTCCCTGGGTCTTATTGTCCTTATCTGAAGCACAAGGTTGTATTTGATCTTACTGATTGAAGAGAATCCCAAGGTAGGAGAGTGGGCCCTGGGAGAATCATACCAGCTCCATTTCTATTTGCCTTTTATGATATAGGTCAAAATGATATTTTATTTTTTAAAAGATGGGGCAGGAAGTTTAACTGTTAAGAAAAAAATAATTGAAAGCCTCTGCACTAGAGAATTTCTAAGGTTCCATCATATCGTGTGTGTGTGTGTGTGTGTGTGTGAGAGAGAGAGAGAGAGAGAGAGATTACTTACAGAAAACTTAATCTCATCCCAGATTTACCTTGAAGACCACTGGGCATTTGCCAGTTGATCTAGAGCTTACCCTGGATATGGGAAATTGGGCAGTCACAGTCTGCCTCCTACAGGTGGAAATTCCACCAAGTTGACCTGGGGTTTTGATAACTTGCCCTTTCACTTTGGGGGATTAAAACATTCTACCAAGATCCATTATTTAGAATTTAGTTTACTGTCTTACTCTGCCATTCTTTTCATTTACTAAGAGCCAAAGATTATCCTGAGAACTATAGTATTTAACTACAATTCCCTTGAGTGCAGGATACTGGGGGAGGAAGCACTGAGCCACACCTAAGATCTAAGGAAAGGGCTGGTTGTCCAATTCTGTATATTGAGAAATATTATTATGGTGTAGAGTTATAGATGATTCAAAGAAATTAGAAGTGCAATGTGACGACATTTAAACCTGGGTTAGGAGATTTAAAGTATAGGTTAGGGTTCAAGTATAATCTATTAGAAAAGAAATCTAAGAAGTAGTACTGGATAAGGAGACTTGAAGGGGATTATGAATAGCTCTCTGAAAATGATAAAGTCGAACAGAGAAGGCAACACCCTACATGTAGCCCTAACTTAACACAGTAACTGTGGAGGTCTGGCTGAGAAGCACATCATCCCTGTCTGGGATTCATGGAGTCTAATTGGGCATGTGGGAAATTACCAAGGCAGTGGAAAATGAAACAGTACTTACGCATTTGTCAATGAAATTGTTAGCATAAGTGAATCATAGTGGTGATGTAATGTTTTCTTTATGTTGAAAAATAATAGGGTAAAGAGGAGTTTGAAAGGCAACAGAAAGAGCTGCTGGAAAAAGAAAATATCATCAAACAGAACAAGATGCAGCTGGAACATCATCAGGTAAGTTCAATCAGGACAAAAACCACTTGGTATTGAAAAGATTTCCTGCTTAATAAGAAAGGTATAACTTCAAATGATTGGGATTTTGATCCTTCCAGCACACTTTAGTATAAATAAGCCCCAAGGCATATAATAGGGTATAAGAACAAAGAGAAGGTTTATGATCTTAGTAATCCAGCTGGTATACCTGGATTACATCCAAACAACAATTTTTCCAGGCTAAGCCTGTATGTACATCTAACATATTAGGACTGTTTGGGTTAAGGCTGTTGATCTCAATGAACAAGACCCACTCAAGCTGACCCAAGCAAAAAGGTTCTCTAGTCAGGGAAATTCTGTAACAGAAAATGAAGATATACCCAAGTCCAATGAGAACTGGGACTGTAAATTCTTTCTCCTTCTTGTATTTCCTTTGCTTCTCTTTAAATTTGCTTCCTTCTTTCCAATTTTCTTATAGTTTCCCCTGCTTATCTACTCATTTGGCTCCCCTGTAAGTTTACAGAACCCATAAATGGCCACTCACAACCTTTTGTATAGATGGCTTTTCATCTCACCTGATAGTCAACTCCTGCTGTGGTTCATCAAATTCCTAAAAAAGAATCTGATTAAGCTATCTCTGTCTGTCAGTCTGTCTATCTGTCTGTCTATCTATTTCCCTACCTATCTAACTCTCCCTTACAACACAAGCCTCTGAGTTGGCTGCTCTTGGTCAAATCTAAGGGTGGGAGGGCAGGATCCAACATTTTCAAAATATACCCAAGTCCATTTACTAAGGACTTTGGGCAAGACAGAGTCATTCAAAAGGAGAGCTTGAGTGGGGCAGATAATGATGGGTATTGCTGGTGCAAGAGCATAAAAATAGAGAGGAACCAATTGAGGATATATAAGCCCTTTTTAGACTAAATAGAACAGCATGTAGAGACATGAAATGGCTATTGCATTCAGGAAACCAGAGTTCTAATCCTTCCTTTCTGACTAACCAACCGTGTGCCCTTAGACAAGTCATTTAACCTCTCTGAACTTCGGTTTCTTCTCTATAAAATGAGAAATCCCTCAGCTCTCCATCTAATGAGATAATGTATTTATAGACATGTTTGCAAAAGCATAAATTCAGTATTCTGAAGCAGCACCCTATCTCTGTTTATGTTTGCTTTGGCATTAGGCCAAGTAAAACTGCATGGCTTTAGTAACTTATTGAAGCCATAGTGATTTCTAAGAAAACAGATTCTGTAGAAAAGTAAAGCTCACTGGGCATTTCTCAGGAAAGAAGCTGGGCAAGGTTATCCCTGCTCTACCTCAGGGTGAAAGAGTGACTGAGTCCTAAGCTCAGGTTACAGTTAGTCCTTACCTGCAAAATACAATCTCTCTTGAGAGTCAGTGGGATAGCTGGAGGTTGTTATTATTGCAACTTAAATAATACACCATCTGGGGGTTGTAATAAGAGAAGGAAGAAAGCTAACACTTGTTCAGTCTGACTCTGTGGCATGTCATTTTCTTTCAAAGGCTCTGTGGAACTGTTATGATGCGCAATTAACATTCAGATTTCCTTAGAGATGTTCTTTTCCACAGTGCACATATAGTTATATGCATTAGTCTTCCCTGTAGTGCTGAATAATCTATCTAAACTAATAAAAGC
>PVJC01004693.1:0-62519 GCA_004026665.1 Murina feae | reverse complement strand
CAGCTCCACCCCTGCCCAGTCCTGTAACCTCTGGCCGAGGATGCAAGCCTGGACAGGGGACCCCCAGAACCCTGTGATCACTGGCTCTGCCCCTCCCCAGGGCTGCATTCTCTGCCTGAGGCTACAGGCCTGGGCAGAAGACCCCAAGCCCCTCTGATCACCAGCTTCACAGAGCCCAGGCCCTGAAATCGCCAGCTCTGCCCTTGTCCCACTGCAGCCTCTGGTCAAGGCTACAGGCCTGGGCAGGACACCCCCAGACCCTTGCTTTGCAGGCTCCACCAGTGCCCAGACCCCTATGATCACAGGCTCCACCCCTGCCCCTCTGATTGCTGGCTCTGCGGAGCCCAGGCCCCTGCGATCTCCGGCCTTGCCCCTGCCTAGGCTTGAGGCCTCTGGCCCAGGCCTTATGCCTGGGTAGGGCACCCTCATACCCCTCTGATCACCGGCTCCACCCTTGCCCATGCCTGAGGCCTCTGGCAAAGGCCTCTGGCCTGGGCAGGGGACCCCTAGCCCCTCTGATCACCTGTTCTGCCCCTTGGGTCCCCCGCCTCCTCCACCACCAGCCTGGCTAACAGGCCTGACCACTTCAGTGACAGGGCTGACCTGGACTGGGCACCACCATCTTGTGGCTATGGGC
Source organism: Murina feae (assembly GCA_004026665.1). NCBI lineage: Eukaryota > Metazoa > Chordata > Mammalia > Chiroptera > Vespertilionidae > Murina > Murina feae. The sequence goes on along the minus strand of PVJC01004693.1, from coordinate 61,882 downwards.
ATGGCAATCTTGTGTCCATGGGGGTGGCCATCTTTGTCATGGAGTGATGCCTAATTTGCATATTATTATTAGATAGGATATATATTCAGATTTTTTCTTTCTTCAATATTACTTATCCCATGCCACAAAACTTCCAAATCACAGGTCAGGCTGAACTCACTTAGATCCAAAATTAAGGCTAAATTTTAGCCTGCCCACTAATTTTTAGCTGTCCTTTCCAAAAGTAAACTCAAGACCAAATACAAGGAAAAGAAAACTACTTACACTGAAGTCCTGCAGTACCATGAATTTGCATTTATAGCATTAATTTAATCTTTGCAACCATCCAGCATGGAAAGTGTTGTTATCCCCATTGTCTAGAAAAGAAACTTCAGGCTCAGAGAAATTAAGGAATCAGTCAATGATACTCAATTATTAAGTTGCAGAAGCAAGAGTCTCTCCCAAGCACTCCCCTTCTCAAGTAATTTTACTTTTCATACAGGAATTCTGGCAGCTTGATCCTTCCTTGTAAGGAAGTATCCGTGACTGTTAAATTATTTTAATTTTTATGGAGTTGAAGTCAAATCTGCTTATTAACACTATACAGAATAAATAAAATTTTTCTTCTATGTCGAAATTTTTCCAATATTGTTTTTGAAAAGCAATTCTCATGCCTCAACTTAGAATTTTTTTTCTTTAAGGTTATTATGCAAATTTCCTTCAACTTCTCACTTAGGATCAGATTTGCAGCTCAATAATTTTCCTGGAGAATATCCTTAAATTGAATATTTCAGATACAGATTGATAATCTAAAGAATATTTAACTCTCTTCATTTGGACACTTCATTTTAAAGCACTTTCTTGAGCATATTACCTTTATGACTAAAATCTAAGTTTACATTTACTTTCTAGGATGAAATCTATGTCAAATTTTTTGCTCCTGATGCATTTATAGCCATTGAAATTCCAAAGTAATTTTGCCAGGTCTTCTCCTCTATGTATTTAAATATGTTGTCTCAATCTAATTATATATCCTCTACATTAATTCCTTACATTGTCCATATTTGCCTATAATCCAAACCTAACAAAAATTTTTGAGTCAGTTTGATTATCCAATATATTAGTTATCCCTTCCTTGGTATTTCACTTCCAACTGAATCCATTCACCACCTGTATCTTCAGGTCACTAATAAAAATGTCACATAGTTTAGAACAAAGGTCAAGTCCTAAAATTTGTTGCTCAAAACACCCCTCCAACTCAGTATCAATCCATTGATCAACTGCTTTTGTGTACCATGCAAAGCTGCAATAGATAAAAATCATTTAACAATATTTGGAATTAGCTTAAACTCCCCCATACTTTAAACAATGATTGTAGCATAAAATGTTATGAATTTTTTTACTGATTGTATTTAAGAGGATGCATGGGTAATCATTTTTTATGTTCATAGTTATGCATTTTGTTACAGGGCATATTAAAAGATATCAACAGGTACATTACAGACCTGTGACTTTATAAATATTTTCATTTAGAATAAGGCTAAGTTTAAATTAAAAAATCAGTTGACTTAGCTCACCTGCTGTGGCACAATGGTTGAGCATTGACCCATGAACCAGGAGGTTACAGTTCTATTCCTGTCAGGGCACATGCCAGGGTTACAGGCTCGATCCCCAGTAGGGGGTGTGCAGAAAGCAGCCGATCAATGATTCTCTTTCATCAATGATGTTTCTCTCTCTCCCTCTCCTTTACTCTCTCTTAAATAAATAAAAACGTATTTTCTAAAAATTAGTTGACTTAAAGAAAAATTTAGCTATATGAAAGTAGGGATGGCATATGAATATGGTGAAAAAAGAAAGTGTAAAGCAAACTACTGAAACAGGAAACGCTGGCAGAGAATTTTATAGCTCTCAACACACAAAAACATCATCTGATCCACATAAAACCATAATAGAATCCATTAGAGACATCAATAAGAGCCTTCAGGATACACAGCCACCATTCTCAGTCAATACTTTTTAAGAAATATAGGAAAAGAGTTTCACACAATTTTACTGTTCTAAAGCCAACATTGACAGGTTTATAGGCATCAACTAAGAAGGGTTATAATACAATAGAAATGTACTTCTCAGCATTTTACCTAAAGTGCTCACAAGCCATCTGTCTAATAATCTGATCTGCATGTAATTATGTATAGCTTAAAGCTTTGAGCCTACGATTTTCAGATACACTTTTACACCGATTATGAAAATTGGGACATTGGCTCTCTCTTGTCTTTTGACACTTCTACTGCCCCAAATTCCTCCAAGATATTTGGCAAAAGCTCCAAAATCACAACTGGATTTTTTTTTTGGTATTTCATTTGCCTCTAATAACTTAAATTAATATAAAACATCTGCATGCTCTCATCACCCAGTCGATAAACATTCCGAATATTTACTAAGGGCTGAGAAATATGTTTAAAATGGTTTCCCCTCAGGCCCTGGCTTGTGTGCTCCATGGTTAGAGTGCTGGCTCACACACTGTCATGGGTTCAATTCCCAATCAAGGGCACATACCTGGGTTCCAGGTTTGATTCTCAGCCCAGATCAGGGTGCGTGCAGGAGGCAACCAATCTATATGTCCCTCTCACATTGATGTCTCTCTCTCTCTCTCTCTCTCTCTCTCTCCTCTCTCTCTCTCCCCCCCCCCCCTCCCTTCCACTCTCTCTAAAAATCAATGGAAAAATTAATCCTCGAGTGAGGACTAACAACAACAACAAAAATGTTTTCTCTGGAAAACTCAGAGTTTAGCAGGAAAGAAAGATACATAACTATAAATATGTAGAGTATGCCATGTGGATTCAGAGGAAAAACTAATAATCTTTGTATGACTTTAAAAAGGTGGAGTTATGTGAGTTAGGTCTTAAAGACTGTCCTTGAATTCCACAGGCAAAGAGGAGTATTCACACAAAATTATTAGTAAATTCAATATTCAGGAAACACTAAGAATTTTGGCAAAGTTGGAGCTCAAAAAGCATGAAATAAGTAGATAGAGCCTGGTTGGCATGGCTCAGTGGTTGAGTATCAACCTATGAACCAGGAGGTCACAGTTCAATTCCAGTCAAAAGCACACGCCTGGATTGCGAGCTCAATGCCAGTGTGGGACTTATGAGAGGCAGCCAATCAATGATTCTCTCTTATCATTGATATTTCTATCTCTTTCCTCTCCCTTATTCTTTGATATCAGTAAAAATATATTTAAATAAATACATAGAAATGAAAGAAAAAATTGTTTTACAATCAATTTAAAACACTTAGTAAAGTGCAGTGTCTTGAATATTTTAACTGTTCAATAAATAAGAGCTATCATTACTTAGCATGACTTAGTGGGCCCAACATTCCCTTATTCCCTTTCATTAATTTTGCAACTCCAAAAATGACATAATCACAATTATTCATGGTCTTTAACAATTCCACACCTCCAAGCAGTTATCTCTGATTGATCAGATTAAGCTCAGACTAGAGGTTTACTTTGAGCAAGGTGTGTCTTTATGCCATTTCATTACTCAATTCTATTTCTAAACCCCATTCCATCCTGATCTCAAGATAATTACATCCTTGCCTTAACATGCCAAGTTCACTTTCTTCACTACTTATGCACTGTATTGGTACGAATACATTTAAGGCCAAAGATGTTGTTAATGACCCACTTCCTTATTTTCTTCAGTAAAAAATGCATCTTTTCCACTACTGACTTGTCAGTGTTAGACCTGCTATTCTGTAAATAATTTGGATTACAGTGTTTTATAAACATTATCTCTATCTCTAAAATGTTTCTAAATCTGAGTTGCAAAGTCTGAAAACTATGTAAGTTTCCTTCCAGATTTTATAAAATATATTACAACTTTTCCCAGGTGCCCAATTAATTTGAAAAACCCATTTTTATCTCAGAGTATTTCTATATTCAGTTAGCTATTCACTTGCAATATTTCCTCTTTTTTTTTTTTCACCATTTGAGTTCTCCAGTATTCCAAAAATCACTTTTCAACCATTCTGTTTCTTTTGATGGTTCCCTTCATCATCAAAAGTGAGTAGTGGTCAGCAGTTTCAATGTCTTTCAGGTTTCTACCTTCCTAGTAAGTCTTCATGGAGCTAGTCATAATCATCCTCAATAAAGAGTAAATATATTATAGAATTGTATAATTGAAAACTATGTAATTTTATTAGCCAATGTCACCCCAATAAATTCCATAAGGAAACAAAAAGAGTAAATAAACATCCACCATTAAGACCCTTCTTTCTAGGTCATAGGCTTTCTTTTTTTTTTCTTTTAATTTTTTTATTTTGAGAGTATGTTTATTAAGAGTACATAAAACAAGGAATGGATTGGGTTAGAAGAAGCAACAGGAGAGAGTCTAGGTGGAGCTGCTTTAGCTCACTGGAAAGTTAGAGAAAAGGGGGCCCTGGAGACAGGTTCAGGGGGATAGCCTGGGACAAGCTGCTGCTGACCATTGCTCTCCTGTTTGCAAGTCCCATGGGGACCCCTAGAGTTTAGGAGGTGCACTGAGAAAGAAGAAAGGGGTGGGCGTATTCCTGAGAGGGTGAGCACCTAGGTTTTCTTAATATTAACTCCTCTGGATTCCTAAAGCAAATTTTTATTTGTTTTTTTAAGTTTTTATTGAATTTATTGGGGTGGCATTAGTTAATAAAGTTATATGGGTTTCAAGTGTACAATTCTATAATACATCATCTGTATATTTTATTGTGTGTTTACCACCCAAAGTTTAGTCTTCTTCCTTTATCATTTATCCTCCCTTTACCCTCTTCTACATCCTCCCAGCCCCCTTTCCTTCTGGTAATCGCCACACTGTTGTCTGTGACTATGAGTTGTCTCTTCTTCTTCTTTTTTTTTTTTCTTAATCCTTTTACCTAACTCAAAAACCTGCTCCACTTTTAGAGCTGTCAGTCTACTCTATGTATTTATGCTTCTGTTTCAATTTTGTTTGTTAAATTATTTTGTACATTAGATTCCACATATAAGTGAGATCATATGATATTTGTCTTTCGCTGACTGGCTTATTTTGCTTAGCATAATATTCTCCAGGTTCATCCATGCTGTTGCAAACATATACCACCATATACACATGACTTTGAAGGTTTTAAGCAAAGGACAAAGATGATGAAAATTGTTTAGAAATTGTGATCTGACATTTTTGAGGAAGGGTTAGAAAACAGCGTAAAGAAAGTCTACAAAAAATTTATTACAACTTTTAATAACCAAACTGTATAAAGCAGTAAATTACAAGTCCTGCAGTGAAATTTTTGAAAGCTTTAAAAACTATTTCTATCTAGATTTTCCTCCAAGCTTCAAAAAATATTTATTAAGTGACTATTTGATGCCAAACTAATAAAAATGGTCATGATTCTGCCTTCCTAGGAACATATAAGCTAAATAGATGGGTACATTAAACAAATCAATGAAGCAAAAATTTGCATATTCATTTTAGACTCAAGAAATAATGGCTGTGAACTTTAAAAAGCCAGAATATCCATTGTCAGCAATGCTCAGATCCCGGAAGAAGGGAAGTGTTGTTTCAGACAAGGTAGCTGGCAAACGCCTCTTTGATAATATGACATTCAAGCAGAAACAGATGAAGAAGCTAGCCACATGGATTTTGGGGGGAAGAAAATTCCAGGCATATGGAAAGGAGCAAACCTGATATGTTCAAGAAAAAGCAAGGAATAGAATGAGCTAAAGAAAAGAAATAGCAGAAAATGGAATCAAAGAAATTGGTGAAGGACAGATCGAGGAGGACATATGAACTTATTAAGAATTTGAATTTGATTCTGACATGAGAAACCATTGAAGATTTCCTAGCAAAAAAATGGCCTAACCTAATTTGAGTTTTTCAAAAAATTATTCTGACTGCTGCTTTGATAAGGGACTATAGTGGGAAAGGTGTCAGGCAGGGAGAACATCTGGTAAGAGGATTCATGGAAGTAGAGTACTTTGGCTTTCTTCTCTTCTTCCAATAAACAAGCCCCTAAATAACCATTCATAAAGACTGGGCAAATCTTCCAGGGGTAAGGTTTTGCTGAATCAAAAAACCCAGAAGACCATTGTGTGATCACCACGGCTGGAACTCAGAGAGAGAGAGTAAACCTTACAAGTGATCCCTGGCATCTGGAAGTAACTAACAACAGGAAGATGGATGCTTGCCTCCACTTGAATATTATGAAGGTGTCTGGAGCTTCTTATGATGGCAGAGAACAGAGGAAGCAAAGAGGAAGAATTTAGCCTTCATCCACTGCTGAGGCAAGAATGTGAGTTCCTATAGGCCAATGGGAAAACAAAGAAAGTAGCCAGGCTTCAGCTACTCAACATAACCTAATTCTCTGCCAGAATAGGGAACTAGGAGAAAGAAGAGGGCAGGGATTGAGGCTGGATATACTAGTTGCATGTATCTTCTTTACCTAGTATAGCCCGTTCCTTATGGCAGCTTTTACAGCCAAATTACACATAATATTTTTCACTTTTTCCTATACGCTCCTTTCTCTCACCCTCTACCCTAGAGGAAACAGAAAAAAATAGGAAAAGAGTAAAAAATGAAGAGATCTAGTGAAAAACTAAGTTCTGCCCCACCTTTTCTTTATCTCATGAACCCTTATCCCTATTATACTTCTCCATAGGCAGGTTGGAAAAATTCATGCCCAAAGGATTGCTTATCTTCAGGGCCACTGCTCCTCATTCCTCATTACAACCTAACTTGCATTATAAGGACTCAGAGTAGTTTGCATAATATTTACAGATAATACCATAGCCAATTATGAAAATGAGAGGTTTTTCTAAACAGAACATAGAAAAAGAAGGCCATTCCTGTCTTCCATCTAATGTAGTTGTCTTTATTTGATCTTGACAGAAATTCATATGCAGCTGCTTGAATAAAGTTGACAATGATCTCTTTATACCTGTGGGGAGACTTTAAAAAAATTAGGCTTTTGAGTTTCAGCTACTTAACACCCATGCACAAAGAATTATACAATTAAATAATATAGAGAGAGTAAATAAATGATAGGGAACAATGATGATGATAGTATAGAGTCATATAGATGGCTTGAATAAAGACCCATTCATTCAACAAGTGCTTTTTTTGAGTATTTACTATGTGGTGGGCACTGAGTATTGAATAGATTTCTTACAGTCTAATAGGAGAGGCAGATATTTCCAAAGTAAACACACATATTATATAATTCTAAACTCAAATAAATGGTATCAAGCAAAATAATAAGATGTAATAGAAAACTCTTTACATTTCGGGGATAAGGGAAATTTCTCTGAACAAGTGATATTTAAGTTGATAACTGAAGGATAAAAAAGGAACCAGAAGATGAAGAGTTGGAGCAAAGGCTCTGATGTGGAAAGAGCTTGGTGTTTCCCAGAAATGTAAACGGCACTAGTATGACAGGAATTTAGAAAGAAAAGTGGACAACAGTGTAAAATAAAGTTAGATGGACAGTTGCACATGTTATAGACATACAGGACCTTATTAGACATGCCAAAGGCACTTGTTAGAATTTTATTCCAAGTATAATAAGAAAACTTTGATGGTTTTGAACTTGGAAGACTCATATTTATAAAGATCAGCAGAGCTATGGATTGTATGGAAGAATAAATTGAGTAGGAGCCAAAGTGAGAAGATAATTGCCAAAGATCAAAGGTATTCTCCTGTATTAGATGGTAACAGTGGAGGGGAGGAAAACTAAGTCCTTTTTCCTTCTAATTTTACTGGTAGATGCTTGTAAGGGAAATGCTTCTGACAGTTTCAACTACCACATCTATGCTAATGACTCATAAATCTCCCTGGATGAAATTTCTTTTCTAAAATCCAAATTCTCCCCACAACCACCATATAGCCAATTGCTTAATAGTCACTCCCCTTTAAACAGTACAAATTCAAATGTAATTCTTCATCTTCTCCTCAAAACTCCTTGCCTTATGACTTCTCATCATTCTATCACTTGGAATCAAAACCTTGGCATCATCTTTCATGCCTCCCTTTCTATCTAACCCCCATATCCAGGATAGCAAAGCATTAAGAGTATGTGCTCTGGAGTCAGAAACTTAGACCAATGAGTTGGAATGGTGTGCAGGCTATTTACATGGTATTATGGTTGCTATTTCTATACTCTAGATTGTACATCATATATCAGGAATTCTTTTAATTTTAACAACTGTATGGCCTAAAATGTGGAAGAATTCTAGCCGATCACACTAGCAGTATCAGGTATAATGTGTCCAAATCAAACACAGCAGCACAGAGTCAGAGAAAAATATCTGATCCTATCAGTTATACTGAGAGGAAAATATTGTTTCCTGTTTCTCAATTACTAGTATGCAAACTACCACAATCCTTACACCGAGTCATAGAAATAGTGAGCCATGGTGGCCCTAAAGAAAGATGAACCTTTTTTTTTTTTTCAAGATAATCTAAAAGCCAACCAAGCTAAAGATAAAGCCGAAGTTTCAGAAAGGAATAACAAAATCTCAGTAATTACAAGAAAATGAGAAAAGCCGACATTGCCAAGGAAGAACACTTTGAGTGAGAAGGCTCATTCATTTAATTATTTTTTTTTTATTTTGCTTAAAATATTACAAGTGATAGGTAGGTCTCCATTTTTTCCCCTTGCCCTTCTCCCCTCCTCCCCCCCCCCTGTTTCTTGTGTCCATTGATTATGCTCATATGCATGTGTGCCAGTCTTTCGGGTGCTCCCTTAATTCCCCCCCAACCCTCCCCATCCTTCATTAAAGGTAGTACCTGCACACAGTGAGGAGGGGGAGGAAATAGAACCCATAAAGGATTCAGAGAAGCAGAGGCCAGACAGAACACTCATAATCTTCCCTTGTCCCTTCCAGATTCCCTCTCCACCTGCTCTGTGGTAGGGAAATGGGTATATGTATGATACTCTATGAATAACATCTATGAGTTCTCTTGTCCTCTTCCTTTCAGTTGTGTACCGTCAATGGGATGTATACCAGCAAAGACAAGAGAAAAAAGAAAGAAGTTGGGTATTTATACCTCTGATTACCCTCTGCAAGGTTTCCATAGTCTAGCCTGAGACTCGCAACTAAAGGCTACAGCTTCTGCTAGCAACAGGCCATTGTTATTCTATCCAGATTTCTTTATTTTCCCTACATGTTTATAAATTGTCACCTTATTTTTTTAAATTGTCTCCTTATTAAACTCAACTCAAATTATCCAATTTGCATATGCTATTTATTTCTTCCTAGGATTCATACTGAGAAGAGGTAAAGAAATAGAATTAGAAGCTGTAAGAGTAATTATGGGGGGGGGGAGAGAAGGGCGGGAGGATGGAAGATTACTGAGTTACATGATTAAAAAGCCAGCTGTTCTTTTCTAGAGAGTGGAATGAAGAGGTCTCCAGTGGACACTCTCATCCCGGTTTCTTTTCAGGGGCTTATTAAACAATGTTTATACCTACTTGAGCTGACTCCAAAGAAACAAGTAAGTGCCTGACTGCAGACTTCATTTAACTTAAATCATCTCAGGAAGTGTCCTACTAAATATTAAAATAATTGTGGGAGAAGGAGTAGAGTGAAAGAATAGCAACGAACCACCAAGGGAGCCAACCTTCTTTATTATTTTTAGGGACAGAAGCTTTTTAAGCTAGGCAATCTTCCCCATCTGCAGTGAACCAAATTAAAGTAAACAGAATTTTTAAATGAACACAAATTCAATTAGGTGTTCGAAACAAACATTTCTCTTCAATTAATATGTGAGATCATGTCTCATAGTTGTATGCTGGGCACTTTTCCTTTATTTGATTTGTTTTCCATCCACTGCCTTTCACAGAGTACCCTAGAAAAGATATGCCAGACCATGGGAAGGTCTGAGCTATCCCAAACCTCTCTGCCCCACCCTTGTGTCCTGTGCACAAACAGATGCTGTGCCACATGGCCAACTCCTAACATAGAGTTGAGGGACAGCAAAGGTGGCAGCTGAACACAGAGACACAGAAAAAGAGAGCTATGAATTTTTAATGCTAATTCTATAGCCAGAGCTGATATGCCTTTGCAGTTTATAAACTTATGATATGACTGCTGAGATCACTCTACCACCTGACAATGGAGAATTAATACTATTTTCATACCAACAAAAAATAGTCCCTGACAATAATGTCAAGTCTATCCTAAGAAAAGTTGGAGGTTTTGAGGAGGAGATGTTGAAGAAGATCACATTGCCTCATACATGAAAATTTTAAATGCTATGGTTATTGTATAAACTAAAGGCCCGGTGCATAAAATTTGTGCATGGTGGGGGGGGTCCCTCAGCCCAGCCTGCACCCTCTCACAATCCACAACCTTTGGCTCCTAACTGCTCACCTGCCTGCCTCATTGCCCCTAGATGCCTCTGCCTGACTGTCTGATCACCCCTAACCACCTCTGCCTGCCTGATCTCCCCTAACCACTCACCTCACCTGCCTGCCTGATTGCCCCAACCCCTCTGCCTGCCTGCCTGATCGCCCCTAACCACTCATCTCCCTCGATCCCCACTGCTGTGGCTTCATCTGGAAGGACGTCTGGAAGGACATCCGGAAGATCATTCAGCCGTCCAGTCTAATTAGCATATTATACTTTTATTATTATAGATGCTACTAAAGGAAGTGTCTGGTAAAACTACAGTATAATTCAAACACAGATATTATAAGGCATACCAATCTAAAGGAAGGGTAAAAATTTTAAGAAAAAAGTTTTTTTATATATAGTTCACACTACATTCTAGGAATGCATTAGAAGACTTGGAAATCTATATATTGTTATATAATTCACACATAATTAAAGTGTATATATAATAATAGTAACACATCTCTTTTGGAATTGGACAGATTTTGCAATAAGTAAAATGACATTAAAGAGTGAAATATAAAAATAAATTAAATTTCATAAATATATATAAAACTTTCACCTCTCAAATATTTTTCTTTTTTATAAGAAAAATCAGTTTATAAAAATGTATCATGTGGGAGAAGGAAGATGGCTGCTGATGGGAAAGCAGACTGCAAGATAGTGTGAGAGGGAGAGAAGAAAGGAGAAGGTGTGGACATACGGGGAGTATATATTTGTGGGTGAAGGACAGCTATACTCCAAAAGACTGTCGGGGACTGTCGGACTGGGCTCCCCTGACCAGGGCAGCCTCCACTGCTGCTGAAATCTCTCACAGAGTGACCAGCTCTGCCGCAGAGACCACACCATCTTGAAGGGGACAGTGGCTGTTATCAGAAACCTATATATCCCGGAAATCTACACCACCACCACCCAGGGAACAGCTGTGAACCCAGGAACACCGGATCTCTGGAAGCTCAAATACGCAGACTCAGACGAGCTCTGCACTTTTCAAGGAAAGATCAGATTTTGCCGGGGAAAAGGTGGGGTCTGCAGTCCAGGCAGGAGAGAGAAAGGCACAAACAGGATCAAGAGGTTGGGGGAAGGCTGTGCCCCACAAAAACCAAGGCCATGGGGGCTAGCATGATCAGCGAATGTGAAAGGAGGTCTGCAGGGCTGCTAGCAGAGGGGAACTCTAAACATCAATTCATAGTGGGACTGGGCATAAAAAAGCACCTTGAAATTTTACCAGTAAACTGGCTGCTTAGTGCCAGGGAGAAAAGGTGCATGCACAGACTCAGAAGGTAAAAGTCGCAAGTTCACGCACTTACTCTGGCTCTTTTTTTCTCTTTAAATCCTTGTTTTGGTTACTAAGTCCAGTACATAGGATCACCCAATTGGGGACACTCTGGGTGACTGCAGGAGAGAGTTGTTTCTGTGGAACCTGGGGATCAGAGTGGGAAGAGACTAACGGAGAACCAGCTCTGGGGCAGTCGATTCTCCCAAACCAGTATTAAGTGGGACAGGGAAAACAAAAGCTAAATACTGGCCAGAGAGGACTTATGCCCTGGAGGTCAATCCAGAAACACTGCCACCCAGAGGTTGAATCACAAATTGACCCTTGTTTAAACACAAATAAAGGAATCTAAGAAACAAAGAAATACTGCCTGCATGAAAATGACAATGTGGCTTACAATACAAAGGAGCAGTGGAACACAGGAACCTCAATACTGTCCTGACTACCTACAGGAATCAGGTGTGACAAAAGAGGAAGTGAATGATTTTCATTACTGTGCATTTTTATTTTTTCATCTTTTACTTAAGAAACTAATCTTTTTTTCTTTTTTCCTTACTTGATTTTACCTTTTTAATTATATTTTTATTTTTAACCAGTATTATTACCACTACTATTTTACCTTTTTTTAAAAGTATCATTTTATTTTCTTTTTATTTTGGAATTAGTGTTCTATATTCTACTTTCCTTTTCCCTTTAGCATCATTTTACTCTATCTCAACTTTACCTTTATGCCAACACTCTCTTCCTCACTTTACCCATTTTGTTGTTCTGTTTCTCTTACCCCATTCCTGCTTTAGATTTTACCTATTTATTCTTTTTACTCCCTGTTAAAACAATTATTCTACTTGAATACCTAATTTCTGATCCCCTGCTCTAACTCCATATACAACTCTCTCTTCTCATTCTTCATAATCCAATTTTTTTCTTTTTTCTCTCTTCCCTTTTTTTTTTTTTTGCTGTTTTTGTTATTGTGTTCTTGTTTTGTTTTGTTATAGGTTTTTGTGTTTTATTTTGTTTTGCTTCCTTCCACTCTGTCCTATTGTTGCTTGCTTGATTGTTGATTAGATTGGGGTTTCTTTTGTTATTTTTGTGCTTGTTGGTGAGATTATTTTCTTTTTTTGTTTTTGTTTCCATTTATTTTTTGCTTGCTTTTCCTCTCCTCCTTGCTATTAGTTGTTGTTTGTAGTTTGCATTCATCTGTGGGTGCTAGCTGTTTGCATTTTTTGGGATTAGTGGTTGTTCTATTGGAGTATTCTCCATATGTAAATAGTTTCCCCCCTTCTTTTTCACTCTTACTTTTTTTCTTTTTCTCAATATCATTTTTGCATTTCTTTTTTTTTCCTTATTCCCTAATTCTATTTCTCTGGTAGTCACCTTTATTTGGGGTTATTAGTATCTTGAATACATTTGTGTTCAGTGCCTTGTGCATTGTGCCTTGTGTTGTATTTTATGCCTTTAAATCAATGTTGGAGAGAGAGAGCTACAAAACCGAACACCTGGAGAAGAGAGATCATGGGGAGACAAAGAAACAGCTCGCATATGAAAGAAAAGGAGGCATCACCAGAAAGGGAAGTAAAGGAAATGGAGATGGAGACCAGCAATATGTCAAATAAAGAATTCATAGAAATGGTCTAAGGTGGCTGAAAAGAATGAAAGACAAATTCAACAATATGTATAAAAACTAAGAAGAAATGAGGAAGAACCCAGAATAAATGAAAAATGACATTGCTCAGTAACTCAGTAGAAAGCATCAACAGTAGACTAGAAGAAGCAGAGGACCAAATCAGTGAGCTAGAAGACAAGGTAGGAAAAATACCCAAGCAGAGCAGCATCTAGAAAAAAAAGTTAAAAATAGAAGGAGAGCCTAAGGGAAATTTGGGACAACACAAAACAAAACAACATCTGCATAATAAAGGTGCCAGAAGGAGAGGAAACTGAGCAAGGAATAGAAAACCTGTTTGAAGAAATAATGACAGAAAACTTCCCTGATATAGAGGGAAAATATTTTAAAAATCCAAGAGGCTCACAGAGTCCCAAAAAATGAACTCCAAAACACCAACACCAAGGCACATTATAATTAAATTGGAAAACACCAGTGACAAAGCAAGAATTTTAAAAGTGGCCAGAGAGAGACAGAAAGTTACCTACAAAAGACTGACCATCAGACTGGCAACTGATTTCTCAACAGAAACACATCAGGCCTCAACAGAAACACATCAGGCCAGAAGGCAATAGAATGAAATATACAAAGACATGCAAAGAAAGGGTCTGAATCCAATAATACTATTCCCAGCAAGGCTATCAATCAAAATTGAGGGGGAAATCAGGAGCTTCACAGACAAACAAGGACTAAGGGAGTTTATTACCACCAAACCAGCAATGCGAGAAATGCTAAAGGATCTGCTGTGAAAAGAAGAAATAGGAAGTAAAGAAGGAACACAGGCATAAAGAATAAAAATGGCGACAAACAAGTATCTAATAATAACCTTAAATGTAAATGGATTAAATGCCCCAATCAAAAGACATAGGGTAGCTCAGTGGATAAGAAAACATCACCTACATATCTGCTGTCTACAGGAAACACACCTCAGAAAAAAGGCTGCACACAGACTGATATTGAAGGGATAGAAAAAGATTTTTCAGGCGAATGGAAATGGAAAAAAAAAGGTAGCAATACTTATATCTGACAAATTAGATCTCAAAGTGAAGAACATAACAAGAGATGAAGAAGGCCACTTTATAATACTAAAGGGAGCAATCCAACAAGAAGAAATGACTCTGGTAAACATAAATGCATCCAATACAGGAGCACCCAAATACATAAAAAAACTTCTGGAGAATATCAAGGGAGAGATTGACAGCAATACAGTCATATTAGGGCACTATCACCACTGGACAAATCCTCTAAACAAAAAAAAAATCATCAAAGAAACATCAATCCTAAATGACTCTCTAGATCAGATGGAATTGACATTTTCAGAACTTTTCACCCCAAAGCCATAGAATATACATTCTTCTCCAGTGCACATGGGACATTTTCAAAGACAGACCACATATTAGGGCACAGGCAAAGTCTCTTCAAATTCAGGAGGATAGAAATCATATCAAGCATCTTCTCAGATCACAATAGCATAAAACTAGAAATCAGCAATAAAAACAATAAAAAAAATCAAACACTTGGTGGCTAAATAGCATGCTATTAAACAATGACTGGGTTACCAGAGAGATCAAAGAAGAAATAAAAAGCATCATGGCAACAAATGACAATGAAAACACAACAATCCAAAATCTATGGGACACAATGAAAGCGGTCTTGAGAGAAAAGTTCATAGCTCTATTAGCATTCCACAAAAAAAACAAGAAACAATGGTAGTAAATTACTTAACCTTACAACTCAAAGAGTTAGAAAGAGAGCAACAATAAAAGCCCAGCTTAAGCAGAAGGAAGGAAATAATAAACATCAGAGCAGAGATAAATGAAATAGAGACCCAAAAAACAATACAAAAGATCAACAAAACCAAGAGCTGGTTCGTTGAAAGGATAAACAAGATTGATGAACCTCTAGCCATGCCCACCAAGAAGCAAATAGAGAGGACCCAAATAAACAAAATCAGAAACAAAAGAGGTGAAATAATAACCAATCCCACAGAACAATCATTTAAAAATACTATAAACAACTCTATTCCAACAAAAAGAACAACCTAGATGAAATGGATATATTCTTAGAAAAATACAAGCTCCCGAAACTCAACCAAGAAGAATCAAAACACCTGAATAGGCCAATAAGTATCGAAGAAATTGAAACAGCAATCAAAACTCGTCCAGCAAACAAAAGCCCTGCTCAGGATGGCTTCTATCAAGCATTCAAAGAACTAAAACCTATCCTCCTCAGACTATTCCAAAAAATTCAAAAGGAAGGCACACTTCCAAGCTCTTTATATAAAGCCAGCATTACCCTAATTCCAAAACCACATAAAGACACCACAAAAAAACAGTACAGGCCAATATCCCTGATGAACATAGATGCTAAAATCC
This sequence comes from Murina feae, assembly GCA_004026665.1. Lineage (NCBI taxonomy): Eukaryota > Metazoa > Chordata > Mammalia > Chiroptera > Vespertilionidae > Murina > Murina feae. The sequence continues at coordinate 46,190 of PVJC01004693.1, read as the reverse complement.
TCAACAAAATTCTAGCAAATCGTATTCAGCAATACATTAAAAAGATCGTACATCATGACCAAGTGGGATTTATTCCAGGAACGCAAGTATAGTACAATATCCACAAATCAATAAATGTGATACATCACATAAACTGAGAGACAAAAATCATATAATCATATCAATTGATACAGAAAAAGCATTTGACAAAATTCAACACCTTTCTTGATAAAAACTCTCAGCAAAATGGGAATAGAGGGATCATACCTCAACATAATAAAAGCCTTATATGACAAACCTACAGCCAACATCATATTCAATGGGCAAAAACTAAAACCATTTCCACTAAGAACAGGAACAAGACAAGGATGCCCACTTTCACCACTCCTGTTTGACATAGTACTAGAAGTACTAGCCATAGCAATCAGACAAGAAGAAGAAATAAAGGGCATCCAATTGGAAAAGAAGAAGTAAAACTGTCCTTATTCGCAGATGACATGATACTATACATAAAAAACCCCAAATACTCCATCAAAAACTACTAGACCTAATAAATGAATTAGGCAATGTATCAAGATACAAAATTAACACCAAGAAATCTATGTCCTTTTTATACAAAACAATGAACTTACAGAAAGAGAAATGAAAAAAACAATCCCATTTACCATAGCACCAAAAAAAACTAAGATACCCAGGAATAAACTTAACCAAGGATGTAAAAGGCCTGTACTTGGAAAACTACAGGACATTGAAAAAAGAGATTGAGGAAGACATAAACAAATGGAAGAACATTCCATGTTCATGGATTGGTAGAATCAATATCAGCAAAATGTCCATACTACCTAAAGCAACCTAGAGATTCAATGCAATACCTATTAAAATACCAATGGCGTATTTCAAAGATCTAGAACAAACTCCAAAAATTCATCTGGAATAAAAAAAGACCCCAAATAGCCATATCTGTCCTGAGAAAAAAGAACAAAGTTTGAGGGATCACAATACCAGACATCAAACTATATTACCAAGCCATGGTTCTCAAAACTGCCTGGTACTGGCACAAGTACAGACATATAGATCAATGGAACAGAACAGAGGATCCAGCAATTGACTCACGCCATTATACTCATATAATATTTGACAGAGGAGGCAAGAGCATACAATGGAGCCAAGACAGTCTCTTTAATAAATGGTGCTGGAAAATCTTGTCAGATACATGCAAAAAAAGAAAAAGAAACTAGATCACCAACTTACACCATACACGAAAACAAACTCAAAATGGTTAAAGGACTGGAATGTAAGACGGGAAACCATAAAAACCCTACAAGACTCCATAGGCAGCAAAATTGCAGACATATGTTGCAGCAATACCTTTACAGACACAGATCCTAGAGCAAGAGAGACTAAGGAGAAACTAAACAAATGGGACTACATCAAAATAAAAAGCTTCTTCACAGCAAAAGAAACCATCAACAAAACAACAAGAAAGCCCACTGCATGGGAGAACATATTTGCCAATGTTACCTCCGATAAGGGTTTAATCTCCAACATTTATAGGGAACTCATACAACTTAACAAAAGGAAGATAAACAACCCAATCAAAAAAATGGGCAAAGGACCTAAATAGACACCTTTTGAAAGAGGACATTCAGAAAACCAAAAAACACATGAAAACATGCTCAAAGTCACTAATCATCTGAGAAATGCAAATCAAAACAACAATGAGGTACCACCTCACACCTGTCAGAATGGCTATCATCAACAAATCAATAAATGACAAGTGCTGGAGAGGATGTGGAGAAAAAGGAACCCTCCTTCATTGCTGGTGGGAATGCAGACTGGTGCAGTCACTGTGGAGAACAGTATGGCATTTCCTCAAAAAGTTAAAAATGGAACTCCCATTTGACCCTGTGATCCCACTTCTAGAAATATATCCCAAGAAAGCAGAAACACCAACCGGAAAGGACATATGCATCCCTATGTACATAGCAGCACAATTTACAATAGCTAAGATTTGGAAACCACCTAAGTGCCCATCAGCAGATGAATGGATTAGAAAGCTGTGGTACATCTACACAATGGAATACTATGCTGCTGTAAAAAAGAAGAAATTCTTACCATTTGCAGCAGCATGGATGGAACAGGAGAGCATTATGCTAAGTGAAATAAGCCAGTCAATGAAAGAAAAATGCCACATGATCTCACTCATTTATGGATAATAAAGAACATTATAACCTAATGAACAAAAAGATAGATACAGAGGCAGAGAAGCATGGAACAGGCTGTCAAATTATAGTGGGAAGGCTGAGGAGTGTTGAAATCAATTGAAGGAATTATATGCATGCATATAAGCATAACCAATGGGCACAAGACACTGGATTGGAGGGTAGGGGAGGCCTGAGGAAGATCCATGGGGGGGGAAAGGAGACATATGTACTATTAGTATTTGTAATACTTTAAACAAGAAAATAAAGAAATAATAATTTAAAAACTGTATCATGTACAAGTTTTTAAATTACAGTCTATATTTTCCACTCAATAAAGGTGGAAATAAAAGGTGACCAGAAAAAAAGTTAACTACTTAAATATTAAAATTCAGGCTTCTAAATAGCATTTAGATCAAAGAAGAAATTAAAACTGAAAGTTTCTAGAAAGCATGGAAAGATAAAGCCTCCATATCTTTTATTTATTTAACCAATGAACATTTGCTGAGCACCTGCAAATCCCCTGACTTGATAACCTCCCTCCCAGGTTTATCATGATTACATACAACAAAATGAACTTTGGAGAATGAATTTCATCACACTCAAGTTTTAAAAACCTCTCATCAAAAAGCTTGGTCATTTAACTTTGGGGCAGGTGTTTTGGTTACTGCCAAAATTATTTCTGAATATCCTACATCAAGAATTTGTTACTTCTGATATTGATGCAGCCATGTGATAAGACAAACCCAGCATTTCTTAACATGTGTATTATCCCTTCCAAGGATTTAATTCTGTAGATGTTCCTTACTTACATGATTAATGAACCCTTTGGAAGCTCAGAAATCTCTGTAAGCAAAGACTAGATCTGGAAAGATTATGCAAAGCTCCACTCACACTGGATTGGGATTAGGAAGATTACTTCCCTAAGATCACTATACCTCTCCTCCATTAACTTTTAATTGTAATTTAACACTATTAAATGACATTAAATTAACACATTTAAAAGCATATGGCATTCCCAAATTCCTTCAGGAGTCAGGCATATAGGTGTAAATGGGAAGGGGTAAGTATAAAAACTTGAGACATGATACTGTCTATGGTAAGGTACATTGTTCATAAATGTCAAAAAAAACATTTAAGGTTAAGGTTTTACAACATTTTCCAGCCAAATGCATACATCTGAAGGCTAACTTTGGCCTGAGGACAACTCATTTGTAATGGCTGGTCAAGTTTTTAATCAAGAATCCAGCACTGTTGATCATTTAATAATTAAAATGTTCTTCATTATCAATCACTAACAGTTGAAAGTTGTTTCCCCTTCCAATTGTTCTGTTACCCCAAATCTAATTGGTCAAACAGCTGGATCAAATACAAAGATGCTATAAAGGGGTACAGAAAGTCTTTCTCTCACTGCCTTCTGGGGAAATTATCTATGAATTGCATAGACTGAAATGTGCTCTGCCTGCCCCGGGAAAGAGACCTCAAGTCTTAAAGCCTGTAGTGGATTTGCTAAAAATTACTAGGAAGCCAAGAAAAGCCAGCAAGACTATTAATATGCAGTACTCAGAGGAAGCTACACATAAATGCTGCATGTTTTGGTCCAATTGTAAAGAACTTACTTCTTTTTAAATGTGGGCTACTGCAAGTTTTGGTAAGATGCTCTCCACAATAAATGTAGATAAGATTCCGTGTTACAGGATTCTAGTGAACAAAGTAGGAGACATGTTTACACAGGTAGTAATACGGCTTCTCCTGATTTTATTCACACTATGAATTTTAGCCCCAGCTTTAGTAATGAAATCTAGATACCTAATCAATGTATTTTGTATTGGTGCTCAAGAGTTAAATGTTTTAATAATATTGATTGTGGCTATGACTATGACTATGCCCTACTTTGAAATCAGTATAACATCATTATCAAACAAAATTGTTCTGAAACAAATTCATCTTTGGCAAGACTTTTTAAAAATCAGGCTACAGGGTAAGATACTGGCATATGTTTTTCTGTAAATTTATTGGTGATTTGTATATACTTTGTAAAATGTCTATTATCATCTTTGCAGAAGTCTCTTTGTTTTTAATCAGTTTTAAAACAATAATGGTAATTCTGCTCAAGACATTTTTAAAAAAGCAAGCCATATGGAATGATTTAACATTTTTAAAAGCCTCCTCTCCTTCTCTAAAACTCTCCTTCGCTCTGCATACTTTTTCCCAGAAATTCTCTATCCAAATACAAGCTTATATGTGTGTATAATTGCATATCATAAACCATAGAGTGTGGGATGAATTGGTTATACCATTTTATAAGAAGAAGGCATGGATTAGTATGATAGAACTGAACTAGAATTTGGGAAGCCTAGATTACCGCCAACTCTGAAACTGTGTGGTTGTAACATCTTACGCAATTTAGTCTTTCTGGTCCTTAGTTTATTCATCTATAAACCAAAGAGTCTAAATTAAGTGATCCAGATGCTTCTAATTCTAAAATTCTATTATTTGGAAATAGAATTTAATGAGCATCTTCCATGTGCCAAACAATGTCCTGGGTGCTTGGGGTGCATCAACGAACCAAACAGGTAAAGACTCTTGCCTTCATGGGGCTTACATTTTAGCTCACATCTGGTGAGGTAGATATTATTTCCATTTTACAGTAGAAGAAGTTTAAGGTCAGGTGTAGGCAACTGCCCTACATAAATTAGTAGGAAGCAGAGTTATAATTAAGACTCGGGGCTCCTGATTCACAGATTGTGTTCTTTTCACACCATACACATTATAAAGAACATAAATCAACAAGGAAACAACTTTGAGAAAAATAGAGGCTGTTGCTGAGATGATTATTAGACAATATTAACATATGCTTTTATTTGGGATCCTTGATGATGCTAATTTTTTTTTTTTAAGAAATGAAAACCCTGATGGAACTAAATAAGGAATAGGTCTTATGAAACAGATGGCTTAGCAAATGGTAGATTGCTCCTTTTCTTCTTGGCACCTACTGCTGAAAGAATGTGATATGCAGGACAGTTAGGTATGTTTGACTTCTTATGTCTTCACTAGTTCATATTTCTGGAACAGATGCTGTTTCCTTATCCTGAGCTCACAAGTACACAAGTACAATCTGCAGCATTTCCTTTTCTACCACTCTTCTATTGTGTCCACTTTAATTGATTTTAATTAAAATATGGCCTAAAATGAGTCAGGAGTTTCAAGAAAAGTAATCTACAGAAATTACTGGAAACCCCCATATTCCCCTCCTTAAGATGTATGGCAGTTATAACCTTTGGGCAAGTCAATACTGCATTAAATATATCTTCCAAGCAACAGAATATATTATGCAACAATAATGTGCAGACCACTGGGATAGATTTTGTGGGAGATATAAGGATGATGAGATATAATCTTGGTCTTTAAGAATTTCACAGTATAGGAGGAGTTCAAATAAATGTACAAATCATTATAATGCAAGGTATGATGTGGTAACTGCTATAAGGTGGGTCAAAGAAAGAGTTTGAGAATTCAGAGGAAGAATTCCTTTCCTCTTGGCTGGATTGGGATGCTTTGGGGCATGATATAGCTATAATGAAAGTACCTGCTAAGGTCAGGCTTTGCAGGATGATGAGGATTTATGCAACTAGAAATAATAGGGAGGACTTTTCAGGTAGCATGTGCTTAAATGTGGAGGCTGGAATGCTTACAGAGAAATTACCAGCTTTGACTACAACATATAAAATTTATGAAGAAACTGGATTTAATGACCTTGCAAATCAAGGCAAGCTCTCTGAGTTAATATTAAGTTGCAACAGGGAATTATTGAAGGATTTTGTGCAATAAGATGACATGATCCATGCTCCAATTAGGAGGCTGTTGTTATAGTCCAAAGAAGAGAGAATGAGGGCCTAAAGGAGAAGTGGCACTTGTTAGAGAAAGAAGGCAATGAATAGGAGAGATTTTGAGGAGTATTCACTATTATTTCTCCACTAAGAGGGGAAAAGTCTGTACCTTTTATAATTACAAGCTAAGACTTGAGCAAGTTACTAGGGACCTTAAGTAACTAAGTCACTAAGACAGCAGTCATATGGTTTGGTTAACTTTCTTTCCCCTAATTTCATAAATTACTAAATAATTTTTATATTTATATAAAAATGAATATCCTAAACCCTTTTTACATGATAAACCCAAATGATTTAAGGATCTCTTGAGCACTGAATTATTTAAGCACAGACTCAAAGGTAAAAAAACTAAAGCAGAATTCAAAATTAACGTTCTTTAAAATATATCATGTTATGTAATATAAGGTGCCCTCTGACTGTTCACTGTGATTATATATGAGTATGTAATGTCATAAAAAGAAGGTCTTATTAAATATTAATAGATTTTCTTTTAACCAATCTCCTATCCAACAGAATTATTATAAATATATTTAAAATACTGAATTTTCTTGTAGTATGTGTCATCCAAGGTTTCTTTTAAAAGCAAATTTCTATCTTTTAGAACTAAATCTCTAACTAAAAGCAAATACATAAATAAAAATTGTGTACAGAATGATATGGAATGAAACTCAACATGGGAAATAATTCATTCTTTCTTCTGGGTTCTGACACAACACCATGGAATCAATACAACCTACGTTCCCCTCAGCCAGGCAGAAAGGTGGGGAGTGGTCTGCTATTGCCAAGATCCTATGAAAAGGTCAAATTGGGCCCATATCCTACTAACTCAGGCTAAAGTCCATCCCAAAAATTCCAGTCACCACAGAGAAGGAACCACTTTTACAACCCTGAACTTTCCAGAAATAATGCTATACCATATCTTAGGGTCTGGCCAAATACAATTATTCACTTTCCTTGGGACACCCTCCTGAATTTCCCATAAATCCTTCTTCTCACATCTTCAAGATGCACATAATCTTCCCAACTCTAAGCCCCATGATACTCTATCTGAGCCATGTTTTTAGGTTTGCCATTTCCTAGTTTTTTAATATTATTTTAAGTATAGGTCATCTCCCCTATAAAACTGTAGGCAGAGTCCTGTGGGCAGAGTCAAAGTCTTGTTTTCACAGCCTCCAGTTAACTTTTTTTCCAGAGATACCACACAAAAGGAGTTGGTAAAGAAATGCCTATGCCTTTAGTTTGCAAAGAGCATTCCACTAGTCCATTAAAAAAAAAAAGAAAGAGAGAAAGCTAGAAGATCCTTTAAACCTGACCAACTCTGTTACATAAAACTGAAGGAAATTTCCTGGGTCTCAGTGTCAATTACCATCACCCATATCTCGCCCAAGCAGTATCAACATTTTTCAAGTAAGATCAAGACTGTTTTTTTTTCATGTTATTCTTCCTTTCCTCATCATTTCCCCTCCCAAACCTCCACTTTAATTTTTAGAATGAAGAATGAAATATAATCCAAGAATTTCCTTTTCTTTCAAATTGAAGTTTTCTTTTTAGATGAGTTTGTTTTGCCTTTCTTAGCATTTCTTTCCCTGCCTTTATCACAATAACCTTTCCCCTTTCAAAGATCTTTGCCCTCATGGCAAGCTACCATTATACTGTGAACTATACGTGGGAAATAATGGTATTGTATTGCATTGTGGAGCTTCTGTTCTAATTGTTATTTCTTAGGAACTGAACACACAGTGGGACTTTCTCTGGCTCTTAACAGTGGTTGCTTTGTTAATCCCAGCAAAGTTCCATCTTATCCATTTTAAAGCGGTTTGTTTAACACTTTATATTTAGTGTATTGCACTGAAATTGCCAGATGGTGTGAATAATAATAGATGGACTGCCACCATTTAGTTTCCTATACTCTGACCCAAGGCCTTTAATTACTTTGCCTGTTGTTCTCAGACTCTTGCCTTTGGCCACACTGGGGATTATAACAAAGAAGCACATCCTAAACCCTCTTTATATTATGAATTTAGTGTGTACCAATGACATGTTAAAACAATAAACCAAAAATTAGAAATAAAAAAATTAAGTCTGGCTAAGAGAAGGAGTTACCTAAGCCAGCAGCTCTTCTTCCGCACAGCTCATTACATTACTGAGAAAATATTCAAGGTATAGGAATTGTTCTTCAAAGCTTGAATTACTTGCAGTTTCCATCTTTCAACTCAGAGTTGTGAAGGCATTATCCAATTCTACTGGACCATTATCTGAAGGTTCAAATTATGTGTATTCATGCATGACCTTGTAATTTCTATGGGACCTTTCTCTACATTGATGAAATGTTTCAACTATGTATTGATTGTTCTCAAATCTTTTCCATGAAAAGCATCAGAGTAGTCATGGTTCTCATTTTAAAGTTGAAGAAATAAGACAAAGCATTAAATAACTCACAATAGTTCTTACTATAGGTAAGTAATAACAGTGCTGAATAAGTAGGTAGGCAGGGGTATTCCACTTAATAATCTACTATTGTTGTTTTTTAATTGTTATATCTCAGTTCCTGTAGCCATTCTCTTCTTTATTCTCTATACAAAACCAAAGGTGGGACTCAGCCCAATTTTCTTGATTACTCCTCCAAACTACTCACTCAAGGTATGTTTCTGTGGTAGTCTTGAACAAAGGTTTGGACTTACCAGTACAGTGGTGAGTTCAATATGTTACTATGCTCAGTGAACCAAGTACCCTGGAGTTGGGAACTAAAGTGATTTCCAGAGAGTAACACAAACAATTCTGACTGGATTATTAGTCACATGGAGTATTAAGTGCCCCAAAACTGAAATTTCCTAATTCCCTTCAGAGTCTGTGGTCTCCTGTCATGTGGGTCAGCAGCCTTTTCCACCAAAAGAGGCACCATTATCTGCCTCCCCCGCCTTTTTTTTTTCTTTTTGCTCAACAACACCCAGAAATCCCTATTCATTTCTTATTTATGCTTTCCCTTGGAGCCTCACTTTTCTCCTGACAAAGCTGTTTATGAAGATACTAGAGGCCCGGTGCACAAAAATTTGTGCACTCGAGGGGTAGGGGGGCGTTCCTTAGCCCGGCCTGTGCCCTTGCAGTCTGGGACACCTGGGGGGGAGGGGGAGGATGTCCACCTGCTGATGTGCCTGGCCAGCCTGGGTGAGGGGCTGAGAGCCATTTTCAGGCTGCCCACAGCCCCATCAGGGTTCATGCACTGGGGGGTGGGAGGGCTGGTGAGTGCAGGCCTGGACGTTTCCCACGGGAGGGACCACGATTGCGCATGCCTGGTGGGCCCCCACCGCTGAGGGGACACACCTGGCGCAGAGCTGGGTGGCAAGCCAGGGGCGGACGCTGGTGCAGGATCCCTCGGTGGGGCCTTGCTGCTGAGTGAACACACCTGGGGTGGAGCCGAGCAGCGGAGTGATTTTGGATGCTCCCACACGCCCTGGGGAGGCCCCGGGGGTCGGAGCTAGGCAGCAGACCCAGGACGGCTGCTCCTGGATGCCCTGAGGAGGCCCCAGGCCAGACTCCCCCCAGACTGAGCTGACACACCTGGCACAACTATGCCGGCCGCGGAGGCTCCCAGTGCAGAGCCGCCCTGCCAGCCTCCATCTTGGCTGAGTTAATTTGCATACAGCCGCTCTGATTGGCTGGTGGCCGTGGCTTAGGCATCCTGAAGAAACAGTCAATTTCAATATTATGCTTTTATTAGTTTAAATAATTGAAACACTGTTGCTTTAAGCTGAGGCCTAGGCAAGTAACGAAACCTCCTGTTTGTTTCAGCTCCGTGGCTTCTATAATTGAAACATTGTTACCGTGACCAGAGGCTCAGCCAGCCTAGGCAGGCAGTTGCAACAGAAGCCTTTGGTTTGCTCTAGCTCCATAGCTGCTGGCCTCCATCTTGGCTGTGTTAATTTGCATATAGCCACTCTGATTGGCTGGTGGGCGTGGCCGTGAGCAGAGGCTCAGCCAGCCTAGGCAGGCAGTTGCAACAGAAGCCTCTGGTTTGCTCTAGCTCCATGGCTGCCGGCCTCCATCTTAGCTGGGCTAATTTGCATACAGCCGCTCTGATTGGCTGGGAGGCATGGCTTAGCTGCTGGGCGTGGCTTAGATGTCTCAGGTGATGGTCAATTTGCATATTACTCTTTTATTATATTAGATTTTTCTAAACAAAGCAGTTCTCTTCACAATAAGAATTCTTATAACAGTTAATAAAATATCATTTTCTCTGTTACATTTACATAATGTGTTTTTAGCATCACAAAAATATGGATTCAAATATATTCTTAATTCTTAATCAGCTTCACTAATATTTATTGAGCTCTGGGTAGGGGTTTTCAGGAAATTCAGAGGACTCAATCATGGATCCTGCCCTAGAGAAGTTTAGCTCTTTTTGGTCACTACAAATACAAGATCAAAAGGTATAGATTTTTTAAAAAGGTATAGATTATATGAGTAGTCAAGATGAAGTATAATGAGCATTTAGTTAGATTTACATGAGCCTTATTTGAAAAGACCCAGAGGGAAGGGAGCAAGTGCCTCGAAAAGGCCAATGAGGAGAGAGCGTGCGGAGTATAAATCCGTGGTGGGCCCTGCGGCACCCGCATGCTGCGCTCAATGGCTGTTGGTCTGTGCTGGGTCTGGGTACCCTACTCCTGGGGGTTCTCCCGCTTTCTGCTTCTCCTGCTGCTGCCTGGTGAAGAGGAAGCCATGGCGCTCCACGTCACCAGAAACACGATAATTAATGCTGAAAATAAGACGAAGGTCAGTATAGCAGGCACAAAGCGAATGCCTGTGGCCGCTACTGCAGTCTCCAAGGCCCAGCTGAGGCCAGGAACAGCCCTTGGAGACATCGCTAACAATGTCAGTGAACAGCCCAAGCCAAATTGCCTCTGAAAAAGGAGGCAAAAACATTAGCTGCTGGAAAAGTTATTGCTAAAAATCTACCAAAACCTATGGAAAAGGCACTGGAGCCTGCATCTGTTCCTGCGCCTGCGCCTGTGTTGGAACCAGCACGGGAGCCCAAGCCCGAACCTGAGCCCGTTAAAGAAGAAAAACTTCCGCCTGAGCCTATTTTGGTTGATACTCCCTCTCCAATCCCAATGAGAACATCTGGCTGTGCCCCCGCAGAAGAACAGCTATGCCAGGCTTTCTCTGATGTAATGCTTGCAGTGAGTGATGTGGATGCAGAAGACGGAGCTGATCCAAACCTTTATATTGAATATGTGAAAGATATCTATACTTACCTGAGACAGGTTGAGGAAGAGCAAGCAGTCAGACCAAAATACCTACTGGGTCGTGAAGTCCCTGGAAATATGAGAGCCATCCTAACTGATTGGCAGGTGCAGGTTCAGATGAAATTCAGGTTACTGCAGGAGACCATGTACATGGCTATTTCTATTATTGACCAGTTCATGCAGAATAATTCTGTGCCCAAGAAGATGCTGCAGCTGGCTGGTGTCACTGCCATGTTTATTAGGAGCAAATATGAAGAAATGTACCCTCCAGAAATCGGTGACTTTGCCTTTGTGACTGACAACACTTACACTAAGCTCCAAATGAGACAGATGGAAATGAAGATTCTGAGAGCTTTAAATTTTTGCCTGGGTTGCCCTCTACCCCTGAATTTCCTTTGGAGAGCATCTAAGATCGGACAGGTTGATGTGGAGCAACATATCTTGGCCAAGTACCTGATGGAACTATTGTTAGACTATGATATGGTGCATTTTCCTCCTCAGATTGCAGGAGGAGCTTTTTGTTTAGCACTGAAAATTCTCGATAATGGTGAATGGACACCAGTTCTACAGCATTACTGTCATACACTGAAGAATTCCTTTTCTTTGTTATGCAACACCTTGCTAAGACCATAGTCATGATGAATTATGGGCTTACAAAGCACATGACTATCAAGAACAAGTATGCCATGTCTAAGCATGCTAAGATCAGTACTCTAGCACAGCTAAATTCTGCATTAAAGATTTAGTCAAGGCTGTGGCAAAGATGTAACTTGTGAACTTGAGTTGGAGTACTATAATACCTGCAAATACAATTGGTACCATGTGCTATCTGTATATATTATATATTACATTTACTTAATTTTAATAAAGCTGTGGTCCTTTTTACGTCTTACACCTTAATTCATTTGAATGTGGCTACTTTCTACTCTAGGGTACCTTAAAATGTATGTGAAAGATATGGTGAGGAATACAGAATATAAAAAGTGCTTTCAATTAATTTGGGGACCCAACTAATATATATATCACTGTTGCTTATATGGTTTTTATGTATCTGGTTTTTACTTGAAAGCATTCAAAATTCTTACTTCCATAGGGCTTACTGCATGAAAGCCCAGTGATCATGGAGCATCTGCTGCCTGCCTGGTTCTACTTAAAAGTCTGCCACCTCATCCCTAGTCCCCCTGTTTTCTGTTCTCCTGGTGGTTGCTACCAATAATTCTAATCTACTTTTACCACTATTTCTTAGTTACCAAATTTAGTGTCAACTTTTTAACTGGAAAAAATAACTTTATACTCTAAACCTAACCTACTTGACTTTTTGTTTGTTGGTTTCATTGGTTGAGAAAATAAATGGGGCTCCTTAAACATTTAAAAAAGAAAAGACCCAGAGAAATGTTCACAAAATTCCATGTTCAATTTTGAAATAGCTGTTTAACCAGACGGACTAGCAATACAAGGGAAAGAACTAAAGGTCATGTATCTTTCAGGGATTTTATAAATCATTATGACTTTGACCTTTACTGAGGAATAGCAGATGGTTAATAAAAACCTGAAGTTTTGCCATCTACAAATTCCATGCAATTCCTGGGCCACTTTAGGCATGCAACTAAGTCAAAATAATGACAGTTTAGGCAAAATGTGTATATTACCTCAAAAAAAAGCAAATATACTGGCAAGAAAGTTGTTAACTTATAAAAATTATTAAATACAAAAATGTATGATTAGGTTTTATGCTTGATCAGGTAATTTGATTTTTTCCCATTATTTTGGCAGAAGAATGATCAAATGAAATCATTTTGCTAAATTAAGAGGATACCAACAGGAGAAAAACAAGTCTCTGTAATCAACCTTAAATAGATAACAATAGCCTGTGATTATAGGGCAGAAAAGATGCAGTCTTGTGAAGCCTACTAGGGCAAGTTAGGTCATTCATCTTCTCACTCTTGAAATAACAACATATCTACATAACTTGGTATCACTGATGTTAATGGTTCTATGCAGATGTCAAAAGAAGATTCTAAATTTATTTCAGATATTGGATTAATTTTTTCCCATGTCATCAGCTATTGGCGTTTAGATTCTTCTTTTACATACAGAAGATTTCAGAAATAGAGAGATTTTAGAGGTAAACTTTTCACTAATGATAACAGGCATCTCTGCTACTATAACAACTCTAGGGGGTGGTAAATTAGCATAAACACTTTCAACATTAAATATATGTTTATTAAGTGCCTACCCTACAGCATCACTGTGCGAGGGGTTGGTTGGACTTTAAGAAACCAGATGGTTCCCACCCTCCCAGAGTTTCTTGTTTACTAAAAAGGGGGGGGGGGCTACTTTTACACTAAGCAGTCCCATTTCTGTTTTGAATAACTATAAATAACAAATTTTTCTTTTATTGAACTAATATGTCTCCTTAAAACTTTTATCTAAGTTCTGCCTTCTAGAACCATGAAAAATAAATTGAATCTGTCATAAACCTTATCCTACAGGCAGAAGAGGCCTTTGAAAGATTACTTCATCAAAGTCACTAAAAATATATTCATAGGACCAAATATAGGATCCTGCAGCATACCATTAATAAAACCTTCTTAGTTAACATCATTTTCCACATATTAATTTTTTTTACAGAACATGTTCATTGGTGAAAAAAAAACAGTAAAAGAACGGTTAAAAAAGATGGCATATTCATTTCATAGAATGTTATAAAAATACTTGCTTTTTCTTTAACTAGGGGCCCGGTGCACAAAAATTTATGCACTCGGGAGAGGGGGGTCCCTTAGCCCAGCCTGTGCCCTCTTGCAGTCTGGGACCCCTTGGAGGATGTCCACCTGCTGGCATGCCTGGCCAGCCTGGGTGAGGGGCTGATGGCTGTTTGCAGGCTGGCCAAACCTCCCAGTGGGAACCTTCACCCCCATGGGGGTGTGGTCAGCCTGGGTGAGGGGCTGAGGACCATTTTCAGGCTTCCCACAGTCCCTTCAGAGTTCAGATCCCTACGGGGCCGCCTGGCCAGCCTGGGTGAGGGGCTGAGGGCCATTTTCAGGCTGCCCACAGCTCCCATTGACCCAACGTCCCAGCGAGGCTGGCTAGAATCAGGTTTCTGGGGTTTATTTATCTTCTATAATTGAAACTTTGTTGCCTTGAGTGGAGGCCTAGGCAGGCAAAGAAGCCTGTTTGCTTCAGCTCTGTGGCTTCTATAATTGAAACTATGTTGCCTTGAGCAGAGGCCCAGCTGGGCCGAGGCAGGCAGTTTCCTCCAAACAGAAGCCTCCTGTTTGCTCTAGCTCTGTGGCTGCTGGCTGCCATCTTGGCTGGGTTAATTTGAATACAGTCGCTCTGATTGGCTGGTGGGCATGGCTTGGCTGGTGGGTGTTGCTTAAGTGTCTCAAAGTGATGGTTAATTTGCATATTACTCGTTTATTAGATTAGATGTTTATACAAGAGTGTGTAGAAATATAGGGATCTTTGTAGAATAGAATATTACTAGTGAGAGAAGAACTCTAGAGAGATCAAATAATTGCATACTGAATACATAAGTTTATCCCCATTGCCTCACAAAATCCCACTTCAATATGGATAAACATATTTATCTCTTAGGCACTTGGCAATTGTTTAAATGTCAAGATCCTGCTTATTACTTAATTTAGAGAGCTACCATTCACGTGGACACATTTATCTTTGCTTCATATGGGAAATCTATTTTTCTGATATCTAGATGGAAGAAAATTAGTCTGTCAACTGAGGTGAATAATGCCTTACAAAAAGGACAAGTCAATCCTAAATAGCTGTAAAATTCCATTGTTGCACTTCATTTCCTCATAGAATATTTCAGGGAAATGAATGGAAATTATCTCAAAGGGTTCCAAGAGTTTATCACATTTTTGGCATTTAATAAAAATATATAAATAGAAGAGCAAACGGTAATGTAAATTTCGGGTTATTTTTGCAAAACTGACCAGCACTCTATATCAAAAATATTGAACAGAAAAGAAGTTTAGAATCAAGAATGCCAATAATAATCCCATATTCCAACACTTTTTTATCTTTTTTTTTTTAGAGCACTTTATTAAAGCTGAAAACAGTGAAACAAGGAAGGGCTTAGAATAGAAGAAGCAACAGGAGAGAGAAAAATGGAACTGTTTTGGCTCTCTAGAAATGCCATAATCCAACTTTTTAAGTTGTCCTTCCTGTGTCCATTGGTAGGACAACTTTAACAAGTTGGATTATGGCATTTCTAGAGAGCCAAAGCAGCTCCGTCTAGTCTCTCTCCTGTTGCTTCTTCTATTAATTGACACAGTCATGTGTTGGAAGGTGAGAGTGGTCGGGGAGAGATCAATGGAGGAAAAGAATAATATTGTAATAGCTATGTTCAGGACAAGGGGGGGGGGTACTTGAAATATCAGGGGGACCATTCTTAAAGTATATGATTGTCTAATGACTATGTTGTGCACCTGAAACTAATACAGAATAATATTGAATGTGAACTCTAATTGGGGGAAAAAAGAACAAGGAAGTGTATATGTGACCAACAGCACATATTCCAGGAAGACCTTTCCAACACAACTAGACAAAGGGAGGTGGAGACAGTAGAAAGGTCCCCAGCACACTTTCTGAATAACCCAATAGGAAACAATAAGACCTAGGTGATGTTCAGGAAAGAATGTTAACCCCATACTACTCAACTCAACCAATGAGGTACCAGGGAAGAGACTCTTGCGCACTAGGGATAAATTGCTTGAGGTAACCACTCAGTTGTGCCTATTAAACCAGACACCCAATCTTGCAAGAAAGTCATTAGAAGTTTCACTTTTTTTTTTTTTCAAATTTGAAAGCAATGCACAATTTATTTTAAATTCTACTCGATTTTTAAAGGCCTAACTTTTACAATCACAAATGATTTTCCTTCATATGTATATTGGAAAAGTAAAAGTACCTATTTTTTTTACCACCAATAAATAACGGAAGGAAGGAAGGAAGGAAGGAAGGAAGGAAGGAAGGGAGGGAGGGAGGGAGGGAGGGCGGGAGGGAGGGAGGGAGGAAGTTGTTCTTCCTAAACCTCTGGTGGAAAGGCCTGTTTTTACTTTATGAATTGCTACAAAAATGCAAAATCTAAATGTCAGACTTAGTCCACTAAAAACTTTGCATACACAGGCAGTTTTAAATAAAATTTTAATAAGAAGTTTTCTGTTAGAGTGTAACTCAACTTAGATGTAGCTAAATTGCATTCTTCCATTTCATTAATAAGAGTATGTTCAGGATCTCCTCAATTCATTAATTAATACATACTGTATCAGTCAGGGTTCTCTAAAGACAGAGAATCAAGATGACATATATAAATATATGTGGTGAGACTATTTTGAGGAACTGGCTCACATGATTGTGGGCCAAGTTAAGTCTGAAATGTATAGAGCAAGCTGGCCAGCTGGAGACTCAAAAAAGAGTTGAAGTTGCAGGTTTGAGTCTGAAATTTGTAGGACAGGCCAGCAGGCTGGAAACTCGAGCAGGGTTTCTGTCACGGTCCTTAGGAAGAATTCATTCTTTTCCAGAAAACTTCTGATTTTGCTCCTGAGGCCTTCAGCTGGTTGAATGAAGCCCATTCATATATGGAGGGTAAAATTACAACTAATTTGTAATCAGTTGGCTATGCTTTACTCAGACTCAACTAATTAAAAATGTTAATCATATTACTAAATGTCTTACAGCAACATCTAGACTAGTATTTGATAAAACCACTGGGGACCACAGCCTAGCCACACTGACACATAAAATTAATCATTGCACATTGAGTCAGTAAATATTTATTGAGCACTTCCTAAGGACCTGCTTCTAGTCCAAATATAGACTTTACCCTCAAGGCAATCACATTATCATAAGGAAGACAAATAAGTAAGTCAACAATCACAGGACAGTATGGAAAGTGCTGTGCTAAGGTGCTAAAGAGGCAAGATTAAGGGCATCAAATTCAACCACAGTGATTTTTTTTTTACAACCATTAGAAGAAAGGTAATGATTGGGCCAAATTTTAAAAGATGAGGAGAGCTACTGAAGCAGGCAGAAGAAGGGGAAGAGGTACAAAGTGATAGGCAAGTGATGAGTATTAAAAATAAGATGTTTGTGCATTTTATTTGTTTAGAGCAGAGGATGCAGGTGCCTCAAGGCAGAAAAATGAGCTGAATGAGTGGTCCGATTGCCAGACCCCAAGCCATGTAATCAGAACTGTATCCTGGAGGCTATGAAAATTCGTTTAAAAGGAGATATACAATAAAATCAGCTCATCAGAAAAATAACCTAGACTGCAGGGCTAAGATAGAATTGGAATCGATGTTGGGAGAATGGGGATGAAGAGAGACTTATAGCAGAGACCAGTTTGGAAAGTAGCAAGAGATAGCTGAGAAATTGTGGAGACCTACAGCATTAGAATAAAAGGAGCAGGAAGATCAGATTTTACCAGGCAAAATAAATAGGATTTAGTGACTAGCCAATGTGGGCTGAGAGAGATGGAGGCATAAGGTAATGACTTCAGGTTTGGGATTCGGGTAAATAGGAACATGCTGGTGCCATGTCAAATTATTGCTTTAAGAGGTAAAGCATGATGAGAAAGGTAGAATAAGGTAAAAGAAAAAAAATAAAGTGAAGATACTCCAACAGCTAGTATTACATCTTTCCACACTGACAGCAGATGGTGAAAACAAGTTCACAGATTTCTTCCTAGTCCTTTAAGTTTCCTTATGCATGGCCAAATTATGTTTTATGCAGAATGTAATAGGTTACTTATTAACTAAAGTAAAATTTTTGGGCATATTTGATACTTAATAATATACTTGCAAAAGAAATTACTCTGCTAAAATTATTTTTGCCTCCTTAGAAAAATGTACAAAACACTCCAAAATTCTGAATGGATTAGGTGATAAATAGGGCAACAGTTAGCTTCCTCTCCAGAACTTGGAAATAAAATCTCTCTCTGATAATTAAACAATAAAAACAACACATAGTGAAATAAATAAAAATATGTAGAATCTTTAAGAAACAGCTTGCTAGCTGTAATAACAAAACTAAACAATGCATTCATTTAGGGAAGAAATAAGTTAGTGTTGTAGACTCCATCTAAGCTTTTCTCAAGGAGAAGGACACCCAGTGAGGATAAACATCTCATCTTCCTGGGATTGTATATCCCTACTAGGGAGATGCATGAATAAAGCTACTAAAATCTGATGCAATTAAAATTCAAATTAAAACTCCTTTCCCTTTGATTACAGATACTTTACTAGGTCACATGCTTAAAATTTGGCTTCTGAAGTAGGTATCTATTTTTATTCTGTTCTATACTCATCTCTTCTTCTAAATAGAACTCTACATTCCCCAAACTATTCTTCTTCATCAGGGAACTGCTCCTTCTCTTATTCCAGCAATATAACAGAGTACCTGCCATGTTCTTAATAACTCAGCCCCTGGTCAGAGTAGAAAAGAATGGAAGTCAGAGCTAATGAATGGAGAAAAACAGAGTCCTAATGACATCATTGGAGCCCCTGGGCTAACCCATACATGAAAGCCAGCCATACTTCTTGACTTTCCATGTACATGAAGTATTAATTGCATATTTTGTTTATGCCAGTTTGAGGCTCATTTTTTGGAACTTGCAACCTAGATCCCTGATACTGCACATCATTACATAATGTATAGGAGCTACACCCCACCTTGAAATTACTGATGAATCTAAATCTCTATATACAATGAGTTGTTACTGGTATTACAAAAAATTAATTGAAACACCAAAACCACTATACTAACGTAGGACTCAAGTCTGACCTTCAAGTCCATTAAAGTGTATAACTAGCCAACTGAAAAGAACACATTCTTCTCAAATTATTATCTATTTTTTAGTTTCAAAGTAGAAATAGAAAATGTTTTTACCTTTTTCATTTGCCAAGTTAGAGAAAATGGGGGTAACTTAATTTTTTTATCTTAATTTATATAGTGACTACTGATGTTTGGTTTCCATAAAATATTTCTATTAGAAATTCTTGAAGTTGACTATTAGCTTATTGATCTGTAAATCAAGATGAATAAAAAAAATCTCAGTGTGAAATTATCCAGAATGGCTAAGAGATCACAATTATGACCCCCAAAATACCTCTCAGGCAATTAGAAATGCAAACATTTCTGAAAGTCAAGAACACTGCAGCTCTCTCCCCTATTGAAGATTCCTTTGTTTCCCTCCTTTGTTTTAAAAGTGCTTCAATGTCTCATTACTAAATTACTAAAGCATTACTAAATGCAAGTCAGAGACAGGGTATATGATCTTTAAAAGTGAAATAAAATAAACTAAATGAAATTTAGTTCAATTATGCATTAAAATGTGCTTATGAAGGCACGGCTCAAAAACAAAATAAAATTATGTATGGAATTGAGTTATGTTACTGCTTTGATGTCTTATAGAGTTCACATGTAGAGAGTTGTTAGTAAATACAGTAAAATACAAGCTTGATTGTTTTTGACAATGATTATATTTTAAATTTATCATAATTTTTATGAAAAGTTTTGTTCAATGGCAATTACTTGATTTCCTCTTTCCTACTTTAGTTTGACAACTTAAATCAATTACTACATAAATTTGATGACTTGGTCACATATGATTTCAAATCAATATTCTGTAAACAGTAGGGAACAGGAAGTTTATCTATACCTCTACGCAATCCTGCATGTGATAAAAATTATAATAAATAATGAGGTCAACCTCAAATTTTACACCATGTACCATCCAACCTCATTACTATTAGGTTCAGAAGGAATTTGGAAATAATGTGCCTACATAATCTTTCTCAGTCAAAGTGTTAGGGGACATAACATTTCAACAGTTTCATGACAGATCATCAAGCAAAGATAATGAGTAAGTATATTCTAAACAATACAGCCACACAAAGAAATAATTAATAATAATCAGCTAGCATTGATTAAACATTTTCTCTATGCTAGACACACTTTATCTATATTGAATTACTTAATCCTTGCAAATGCTAAATGGTAGTCTCAGCTCACACACCAGCTAAGTATAATCCTTCCCCATAACAGCCACTGACTGTGCAATTTAAAGTCTTGCCTTGGAAAAATGACTATACACTACATTAACATAAACCTTTCAGGAGGCTCACAAATAGTTAAAACTATGAACGAATGACAAAGTTGATAATACCGATAACATCCCTCATCTCAAATGACACTAGTATTCCAATAGCTCATCATTTCTAAATGACTGCCTCAGTTCTCTTTCAATGCCATGAGGAAGGGAAAGTAAAAAGTGATAATTCTAGCTCCAAATACAGTGTCCTTTCTTACACATGTATGTGTGAACTATACTTCACAGATAATATTCAACAAGCTGATTAATTTGCTATATTATTAGGAAAACATGACCAATACCAATCAGAATAGCCCCCTCTTGAGGCAGAAATTTCTTTTATTTTATAATTTCATTTTTTTTCATTGACCTTGTAAATTAAAATGCTTTTGCCTCAAGCACAGTAAGAGGGATATTAAGGTGGGGTTTTTTTTTAATATATTTTATTGATTTTTTTTTTTTTTTTTTTTTACAGAGAGGAAGGGAGAGGGATAGAGAGTTAGAAACATTGATGAGAGAGAGACATCGATCAGCTGCCTCCTGCACGCCCCCCACTGGGGGATGTGCCCACAATCAAGGTACATGCCCTTGACCGGAATTGAACCTGGGACCCTTGAGTCCGCAGGCTGATGCTCTACCCACTGAGCCAAACTGGTCAGGGTGGGATATTAAGTTTTTATTCATCATTTAAGGGGATGATAGTGAAACAAATATTATCAGTTGAACCCTTCTTTGCAAATAACCTTTTATGTGGAGACCTTGTTGATATGGGATTGGGCCAGAACCCCATCCACCAGGTCTGCCCTCAAATACTAGAGCAGCCACTAAGGGAACTTTGGAGAGCAGTTAGAAATGACTGGTGAAGCCACATTAAACTGTAGGAGCAAAGGTCAGAGATTATAAAAACCCAGCCCCATGGGCCAAATCTGCCCTATACATGTGTTTTGTTTGACTCACACTATTTTTGTGTGTTTTATCTTTGCTGTCAGCATTTAAAAATTGAAGAATTTCCATACAATTTCTGGATTCCTAGCTTTAATTTAAAAATCAGATGATCTGGTTATACTGAGCCCCCAATTCCACATGTAAATGATCAGTGAGATTTCTGTGGCAGTGACCCTTTCACCTATGCTGTGTGCCACACTTCCTATCACCACTTTTCGTGTTATAATTCATAGCCCTAAATTATGATTCCACGTGGCCCTTGCAGAAGTTAATTTTGTGAACACAAATTTCTAATAAAAGTTATGCTACCAATAAGCTGATTGACCTTAAACAGGTCATTAAATGTCTTGGGGACTCAATGTCTTCACCTGACATTGAAAAGAGAGCATAAGGCACATGACAACTTTATCTCTAAGAGTCCTTCCAATTCTAATATTTAAATGGTTATATGACAAGGTAGCAACATAAAGCAAACTTATCCATGAACTTATGCACATTTGGATAAAAGCCTTGACCAGAGAGAGATAGTGGCAAGATAATCAGGGAGCAGAAGTTTGCTAAACTAAATGAGGAAAATCAAAACAGACACAGAAATAAATAGAGCAAAAATACCATAAAGGATGTGTTTGAGTTACATGGCTAAAATATGAGATATGGGGTATCAACAGCCCCAGGCCCGACTTGAGATGAGACCTTTTGACTAACCTGGGACCCCAGCTTTTGAACTATGGACCAAAATTACCAACTGTAAACAGGCTATTATCCTATATTATGGGCCTGGTGCACAAACATGTGAGCACTCGGGGGGGTCCCTCAGCCCAGCCTGTGCCCTCTCACAGTCTGGGACCCCTTGGGGGATGTCCACTAGCTACCGTGCCTGGCCAGCCTGGGTGAGGGGCTGAGGGCCGTTTTCAGGCTGCCCACAGCTCCCATTGACCCAACATCCCAGCGAGGCTGGCTGGAATCAGGTTTCTGGGATTTATCTTCTATAATTGAAACTTTGTTGCCTTGATTGGAGGCCTAGTCAGGCAACAAAGCCTCCTGTTTGCTTCAGCTCCATGGCTTCTATAATTGAAACACTGTTGCCTTGATCAGAGGCCATAGCCGGCCTAGGCAGGCAGTTTCCTCCATCTCTGGTGCAATAGAAGCCTCCTGTTTGCTCTAGCTCTGTGGCTGATGGCTGCCATCTTGGCTGAATTAATTTGCATACAGCCATTCTAGTTGGCTGGTGGGCATTGCTTGGCTGGTGGGCATGGCTTAGGTACAATGGAGTGAGGGTCAATTAATAAAAGGGTAATATGCAAATTGACCCTAACAGCAGAACCACTGGGAATGGCTGGTCACTATGACACACACTGGCCACCAGGGGACAGACACTCAGTGCAGGAGCTGCCCCCTGGTGGTTAATGGGCTCCCATAGGGAGAGCTCTGCTCAGCCACAAGCCAGACTGACAACTGCCAGTACAGTGGTGGGGGTGGGAGCCTTTTCTGCCTCCTCAGCAGTGCTAAGGATGTCTGACTGCAGCTTAAGCCTGCTCTCCACTGGCAAGTAGACATCCTCGAGGGCTCCTGGGCTGCCAGAGGGATGTCTGAGTGTCAGTTTAGGCCCGATCGCCCTGGGAGCAGGCCTAAGCCAGCAAGTGGAGATCCCCCAAGTGGTCCCAGACTGCAAGAGGGCACAGGCTGAGCTGAGGGACCGCCCCCTCCGCCCCGAGTACATAAATTTTTGCGCACTGGACCTCTAGTATTTGTAATATTAAAGAAATTGTTTTTCCAATTTTGGTTAAAAGATAGGTTTTTCTATATAAAACAGGATCTTAACTAAATTAGTAAGATTTTAAAATCTTATTTTATAAAATATATTTTAACTCAAATGACTTCCTAGTTATTATTTGCTTTCTTACATACTAGTGGCCCAGTGCATGAATTTGTGCACATGGAAAGGAAATTAACTAGAAGGTGGATAGCGGGGCGAGACTGGGCAAGACGGGCCAGACATGCTCTGAAGCCAACCTCCCTTGGTCCCTCCCTCCCCAGCTGGCCACACCTGGGGTGGCATTGTGGTTCCAAAGGCACCCACAGAGTGAGGGACTCCACAGGTGGGGTCCCTCAGCCTGGCCTGTGGGTATCGGGCCGAAATCGACTTTCTGACATCTCCCAAGGGGTCCCGGAATGCGAGAGAGCATTCTGCAAAGTTGCTGTTGTACAGGGTGTGGATTGCAAATGCAAGTGTGCAGTAAACCAGTGT
The DNA here is from genome assembly GCA_004026665.1 of Murina feae. Lineage (NCBI taxonomy): Eukaryota > Metazoa > Chordata > Mammalia > Chiroptera > Vespertilionidae > Murina > Murina feae. Next base: position 22,569 of record PVJC01004693.1, on the reverse strand, counting down.
GGGGCCGACAATGCCCCAGCAACAACATAACCCATGGCCAAAGGTGGAATCGCGCAGCCCCGTGAGGAATTGGGCTCCCTCCTCTCTGGTTTTGGGGTGCGTCATCTGAGAACTGCCGCTGACAAGCCACTGCAGCTTGGCAGTACGTGCGTTGAGTGTCTGCCCCTTAGTGGTCAATGCACATCGTAATGACCAATCAGACAAAGGGAGGTATACTTAGAATATTAGCCTTTTATATATATAGATGACCACTTTAATGCTTTTTCCCAGTGCCAGTAGATCTAGTCCCCACTTGCCCAGTGGCAAGCATTAGATCCTTTCTGGTATATGTTGGATATTCCAAAGCAGATGGGGAATATCTCACGTAGAATTTGAAGCTTCCTACCTCTGGTGCCTTTATGCTCTGGCTTTTAACATTCCTTTTAGTTAATTCTGCCTGGCAAAGAATCCACATGGTAGTAATAATCTTTGACAACACTGAGGTGTCTATTTTCTCAACGTCTAGTACCAGGCGCACCATCCTGCCTGCCTCCAAGTTTCTGGCATAAACACCATCTGAAACTCTATTCTGATCACCAATGCATTGATGTTAACCCAATCTTGACCCCCAGTGCTCACCTAGAGAGAACTGATTTCTACTTTTCCATTTCTTCACACATGAAGGCAGAAGGAACACCATGGCAGAAATGCTTGGGCTCAGTGATAAAGAGCTCTCACCTTGACCACAGAGCCAACTCTTTTCCAGCCATAAGCAACCAAGACAGACTGAGCAGGAATAAATTTGTCTTACATGTATATCCTACACTTAATTGTCCTTCGCCATTGCGATAGACACCTTCATTTGTTGAGACAATTCTTTTCTCTCAGGAGCCTTTTTATCTCTTATCTCTCTGGTTTTCTTCAATAATTTCTATGGAGTAAGCCACTTTCTATTCTTTACAAATGTCACAAATGTCAGTAAGAGTCTGACCATGGATCCAGTCACACTGGGGGATGGAGTTAGAAATAAAGGGACACTAAAAGGAAAGTGTTTCATACCTCCACATACTCAGTCTTGATCTTGCTAGCCCACATTAAAATGGTTCTTGTCAGCATCTTATATGCAAATATTTCCTCAAATATTGAGAATGCTTTTCTCAAAGCCTGAGATAAATCTTAATGTTATTTGGCAAAATATGAAGGTAGAATACGAGCCAAGTAAACAGTGTCAGGGCCCAGAACAGACCACACCAAGTATCTCACAGTGGCATATTGATTAGTTTGAACTGAAATTACTTAAGAAACTGTCAATGCAAGAACAGTGTGACATGTGTGTGCGTGTATGTGTGTGTGTCTGAAAGGTTGAAAGGGGGATAAATCTCCCATGTGGAAGGTACACTCCCTGCACATGAAGACACCCTTATCACTGGTGTTAAGGAATCCAGAGCCAAAGAGTCTGTATAAACAAACATTATGACCTTTCTATTAATTTACTACCCAAGCCCAAACATCTTTAGATTCTTCAGTAATGAATACCCAAACCTTAATTAGATTACTTGATAATGAGCACTTTTTTGTCCTGCCAATATTTCACAAATGTATTGTTTCTTTGTCTAAAAAGTATGAAATGCTAGCTAGTTTATCATTTCTCAGAGCATCATTTATGATTCTCCCATGCACATATATTAAGTTGTTTTTTTCTATTGTTAATCTGGTCTTGTGATAATTTTATAATTAGTCCTATCAGAGCTTAGGAAGGATGAGGGAGATTCTCCTCCTTCCCAACAACAGACTTTGAAAAGTTCACATGAACCATTAAATCTTGCAAATTAACATGCTCAACTTTAAAATGCAATCATTAGTCTTTACTTTTCAATAGTATACAATTAAACACTGAAAGACTCTTGGTTTTACAAGGCCAACTACTTCATTTTAGAAACGGGAACCCATAGCGGTAAAATAACTTAAAAGTCAGCAGGCTTGAGCCCAAACTCATACTTCCTGGTTATTAGTTTGGTTCTCTTCCCTTTACACCCATTAGCCTGTAAGGATAGCGTTGGGGTTAAAGTATTTTGCCACAATGACCCATTCATTCAATAAGCGGGTATTTATTGAGCTGCTATGTGTTTCAGATTATGTACAAGAAAGGATGACCCACCAGGAGTAGAAATCTAAGTTCAAACCTCAGGTCTTCCAAACCTTATGGGTGATTATATGCAAGTAATATATATATCTAAACCTCAGCACCCTCGTCCTGAAATGAGTGTTACAGTTAAATCATCTATAAGGTCTCTTTCAGTTCTCAGCCTCTGTAATTCAAGTAAGTAGCTAAATATACCTTAAACAAACAAAAAACCCTTATGAAGGAAAACCTAAAATTTCATAGATACCTCACCTGAAATCAAATATAAGATGTTCACTTGCAGATTTAGGCCACTGGATAACATCTGATGAGTACTTTGAAAAAAGAAAGAAAGAAAAGTAAATACTATAATAAATTACCACCTGTATTACAACCAAACAAATAAAACAATTAACTTAAAAAAAAAAACACAAGTTAAGTGCATATTTTATGTATTCAATAGAATAACTTTTACTATCTGGGATAAAATTATTTCAGCCATGAATCCTTTTAAAAAAGCTGTTTGATAATTCTAAACATTTAGAGTTAAGTATCCAAATGCATTTTTATGTAGAATTTCCCATGGATATCATAAATTAAAGTTGGCATCCATTTTAATTAGATTAATCTAATAGATAATCTCTAAGGTCAACCTAGGTTTTATATTTCATACAAGTGAGGATAGGAAGGGAGATATATTTTGATGAATTCTTCAATGTTTCAAGAAATGATAGAGGTTTAGGTTTTTAAAATAATCCTAAATATGTTTAAATCAATTCCTATTGGTAAACAGAATGACTGGCCATTTTATTTATTAGAGTAAAATGAGAGACTATGTTTAACTCTGCTTTTCTCTATAAATCTACAATTGTGGATCACTGTTAACCAAGCCCTTTCTTCTTATGAATGAGAAAAGCAAATCCTAGGGAGGTAAATGTTTTCCAGAAGTTCATGCAGTAGAACCAGAGTTAACTGTGGTATTCAATTCTAGTCTACCACACTGCCATCCCCTACTAATTTTTTCTTTTTAACTTAAAGTATAATTTAAATACAATAAATTACTTATTTAATATATTATTTGATCAGTTTTGACATATGTATATACCCAGGAAACCATCACCACAATCAAATAACATTGTCCATCACCCCAAAAACTTTCCTCAAGCCACCTTGTATCCCATCCCATCCTCCACCCCTCCCCAGATAACCAATGATTTGTTTTTAGTCACTATAAACAAATTTGCATTGAATAGAATTTTGTAAAAATGAAACTACACAGTATTATAATATCTTTTTGGGTCATGGAGTCTCTCCGCATAATTTTTAAATAAATCTATGTTATGGCATGTATCAATGTTTATTCTTTTTTTACTGCTAAGTAGGTATTGCATTGTATATTATACCATGTATCATTTTCATTTACTCCTTGATGAACATTTAGGTTATTACCAGTTTGGACCTATTAAAAATAATGCTGCTATAAAAATTCATATACAGCCCTGATTGGTTTGGCTCAGTGGATAGAGCGTAGCCTGCAGACTCAAGGGTCCCAGGTTCGATTTCGGTCAAGGGCATGTATCTTGGTTGTGGGGCTGTGTGCAGGAGGCAGCTGATCAATGTTTCTCTCTCATCGATGTTTCTAACTCTCTATCCCTTTCCCTTCCTCTCTGTAAAAAATCAATAAAATATATTTTTTAAAAATTCATATACAAGATTTTGTGTGAGCATACGTTCTAGTTTCTTTTTGGTAAATATCTATGAGCAGAATGGCTGGGTTATACAGTAAGTATTTGTTTAGCTTGAAGATATCTGTCAGTTTTCCAAAGCAGTTGGATCATTTCACATTCCTACAAGCATGAGGGTTCTAGTTGCTCCATAAACTTGCCAATGTTTGGCATGGTCAGTTTTTTTTAGTATTTTTGTTTGTTTAATTTTAACTTTAAGGACATGTCATCCTTATCATTATTATATTCTTTTAATTTCTTGTATTTTCTTGACACAACTTGTGTTATTCAGCAAATTGGGAAAGAACATAGTGACATGTAATAATGTGATATGTGACTAAAGAACAAGGTTAAGGGTATATTTTTCATAAGTTAATTTTACCACAATGGTAAATACCTTAATTTCTGTGCTTATCAACAATTAAAATTTAGCACAGTATAATGTTATGATGTATACTACTCAAACATTCTTAGTTGTTTTCTAAATTATATTTTTAAATTTACTTTTCTTTAACCTTTTTAACTTCTTTTCCAGTACAGAAAAGTCAAGTGGTTGAATAAACAACCACCTAAAGAACAAAAATAGATCATACAAAACAAAATTATTCAAGAAATAAAACAAGAGCTACTTATTACATATCAAATTGGCAAAACTTTTTAAAACGATAGTATCTAGAGATGGCAAGGGGTGAGTGTGATAAAACTTACACTGTCATATATTACTCACAGAACTGACTTTTTAGAAAGCAATTTGGCCATTTATAGTGAGAGCCTTAATAGTTCTCATATTAAAGGATACAGTAATATCACTTCTAGATATTTTAAAACTCTAAATAAATAATCAGAGATATGGACAAGTGATTAGCTTCAAGGAATTCAGCATTATACATATGCCAGGAAACTGGAAATAACCTAAATGTCCAAAAGCTAAATCAGTAATGATTCATACATGTGACATTATGCTGGCAATAAAAACCATAGATTTGGAGAATATTTAATCACATTAATAAGTGCTACTCACATGTTTAGAGACTGAGGTAAAAAGATTACCACAACTACCATAAAGAAAAACAATGTAAATTAAAATTTAAAAAAAGGAAAGATACCAAAAATGTAATAGTGGTACCTGTCTTTGAAGAGTTTACATGAGTTCACAGATATACTAAGTTGGTTGGTACATTACTTATATCTATTTAGCAATTTATAAGTAATATAAATAATATATTGAAGCACAGAGGCTTGACCAACGAATTAACTCTATATAGGGAATATCCTTTGAACTGAATCTGGAAGAATATGTACTTTTCCAGAGGGCATTCTTGGGGGAAGAAATAATATATGTGAAGCCACAGAGATGTTTGTATCCCTGGTTCAAGAGCTAAATGTCAATTAGTGTTTGTTGAATACACTAATGAATAAGTTATATAAAAATATGTTGGTTTTCTCTAACTGTTCTTTGTTTTATTATTTCATTCAACAGAAGTCTACTACTAAAACATAATCATATACTACAAATTTCAAAATTTAATTTTAGATCAGTTACATTTTAGGATATTGCTTCCTTAAATCATTCGTTAATTGCATCAGTAATTGATCAGTGTTTTATTAAATTGTTAAGGTAAGATAAGCTAATTCTGGAAGACCAGAGAACCCATCACCACCCTTTAAGAGTATTAACTTTTTTATTGCCTTCTATCTTAAGAAACAGCTGATATTTTAACCAAGAGCCCTTTATCTACTCACCAACTATGAATCAAAAGAATGACTGTAATTGATTTTGAACACCTTTTCTTCTTAAAAAGAAAACTACTACATAAGGATCTTTGATACAATTTAGGCTTCTTTTAAAGATTTGTTTGCTGTTGTTTCTCCTTAAAATAATAAAGTGATAAGTTGGCAACATTAGTGGCAAAATTAGCATTAAAAAATCTGTACAATTACTTAATTCCTGAGTCATTACTTAACTTTTAAATATCTATAAAGACTTAAATCTATCATCCTTTGTCAGCAATTAGGAGATGGAAGATTTGGATGGATACTTGGTATTGTTTTTCTAACCTAATGATATTTGACAGAAAAAAAAAGCCTACAGAAAGGAAAAGCAGAGGGATACAATCTCAACCAACAAAGAATTATAGATGGGAATGTAACTTCAAAGAGATATTTATTATTAAAACTAGGGGTACAAAAAAATCTGTGCACTCGGGAGGTCCCTCAGCCCAGCCTGTGCCCTCTCACAGTCTGGGACCCCTCTGGGGATGTCCACCTGCTAGCATGCCTGGTCAGCCTGGGTGAAGGGCTGATGGCTGTTTGCAGGCTGGCCAAGCCCCCCAGTGGGATCCCTCACCCCACTGGGGTGTGGCTAGTATGGGTGACAGACTGAGGGCTGTTTTCAGGCTTTCAGGCTGCCCACAGCTCCCACTGACCCAATGTCCCAGCATGGCTGGCTGGAAGCAGGTTTCTGGGGTTTATTTATCTTCTATAATTGATACACTGTTCCTTTAAGCTGAGGCCTAGGCAGGTAATGAAGCCTCCTGTCTGCTTCAGCTCATGGCTTCTAAAATTGAAAGAATGTTGCCTTAAGTAGTCGCAGCCAGGACTGCTGTTTGCTTCAGCTCGGAGGCTTCTATAATTGAGACAATGTTGCAAGTATGTTGCCTGGAGCTGGGAGAAGCCCAGCCAGCCGACCAGCAAAGTTTTACTCCTGCTGCAACGGAAGCTGCCTGTTTACTCAGCTCCATGACTGCCGGCCTCCATCTTGGCTGGGTTAATTTGCATACAGTCACTCTGATTGGCTGGTGGGCATGGCTTAGGCATCCCAAAGAAACAGTCAATTTCAATATTATGCTTTTATTGGGTAATAGCAACCGAAAACTTCCTTTTTTAGCCACTTTGATTAGTAGATACTCTAAACAGCCTCTATACTGAGATAAGCAAAATGTTCTAGATAAGGTATTCAGTGTCCCACAAGGTGTGGAATCTAACAGAAGATCCCCAATTAAAGCTGGATCCCCAAATAGCTACCCTCTAAACCCCTACAAGGGTGACTAGGAACAGAGGCATTTTTGTTAGTGTTTGGGGTAGTTCTGGCACCAAAGAGTACCTTTAATTGTGAACTGCTCAACTTTTGTGCAAAAGAGCAAAAGTAGTCTTAATACTTTAATGAAACATCCATGCTAAGGGGTGACCAAACAGCCTTACTCTCTGCTGTAAGGAATGAAGATTTCACAGGAGAAATGAATGTTGAGAAAACTGAGTGATCTCAGGCACACAGATAGTTTACCCATGTAGACTCAAAAGATTCTCCTCTGTTCAAATAAGTATCATACCAATAATGAAATCTGTACTTTAGTTGAAGGGGATAAAAGAAACCTGCCATATTAAATCACTGTGGTTCATTTAAATTATATTGATTTTGTATTTGATTTGTAGTTTTTTTTGTTTTGTTGTTACATAAGTCTTGGAGATCTAAAGGGTATATACATAGTTTTATGTTTGTACAGATGTTAATGATTTTTTAATAACCTGTTTTCCCTTCTAAAGATATTTCTATCTATAATAATAAAAGCATAATATGCAAATCAACCAAATGGCTAAACAGCAGAACAACCATCTGGATGACCACGCTGTGACACCCACTGGCACCAGGCCAGCCAAGGCAGTGAAATGCGATTGTCTGGGGACCCTGCCATTGCCCCATGATCACCCCGCAGAGGGAGGCCCAGGCCACAGACCAGCAAGCTGCAGTGGGTGGGTGGGGCCTCCTTCTGCAGGGCAAGAACGATTGTCTCAGAGAGGGAGGCCCAGGCTACCCTGAGGTGGCACTGAGGCCGGTAGTCTGGGCCTCTCTCTGCGAGGGTGTCCATCAGGGAGCCCCAGATGGGTGGGCAGGGCCTACTTCTCTGGGGCGATTGATCACAGGGCTCCCGGACTGTGAGAGGGCGCAGGTGCACCAAGGAACTGCAACCTGCCCCCCACAGCACAAATTTCGTGCACCAGGTCTCTAGTAATATATATAAGTATATATACAGACACACACACTTTGATAGGATACAGGATGATGCTTTAATAAGAACTGCTTATCTGACTTACTATGCAGATCCACCTACAGGGAGGCTCTGTCACTCTAGCCAACAGTGTACCAGTAGCTGTTTCCCGCCACAGTATGGCAGCCATCATTAAATGTTGTGAAAGCAGCACATGGCCTTATACATGAACCTCTATTAACCAGGTTGAAATAGTTCTACCCTGGGTAAAGGATCCACCTTGGATGAATTAGGCTGAACTATGTGAAAGTGCCAGTCATGTAGTTAAAATAGTCAAATATCAGCATTTTCTTTCTTGCCATCTAGTACATGCTCAAAAGTCTTTTCTTTTCTTCAAGGAGAGACTGACATAAATCAGTATAAAGACCTCTTAAGAGGCAGCTAACCTTCCTTGATGCTATACTAATTTTGACCAATAGCATTCAGTCAAATTAAAATTCAAAAGTAAAGGGTTTTTAATATAAAAACAATAATGAAAAATGCAACTATTGAACATATGTAAGTTCAATATAAAAAAAAAAAGAACCTAGAAGGAATATAAAACTAGGCAATAAAAGTTAAATACTGTCTTGGAGAACTACTTGGTCATTGATGAAAGAGACCCTTTTCTCAATAAGCCAGAAATTAATCAATTGCTGTTTTTTGGTATAAAGCAGTACAGGAAAGATTCAGAAGCCACAGATATAGATATCAATCAGAAAGGTTATTTTCAATAGAGTTCTTTTTATTTCCCATGCAAGATAACATTAAGAAGTCATCAAATATTACCCACAGGTTGCTCAGCCCTTTCTTGTGAAGGTCCTTTCCTTTTATTGTTTCAAATTTCCCAGTAGTGAAGAACCCCACCTACATCTAATTGTAGGAGAGTAGGACAAAGAAGGGTAGAGTATTAAGCCCAGTTACTTTCTTTTGTGTAATGCAAGTGCCTAACTTAAGCTTTGATTGCAGAGGCATCTAATTCAAAGGAGGCTTCCACTTCAAAGACAGCTATCTCAAATAAATATTCTGCCAGCCACTGGATTAAATAAACAGCCATAAAGAGCTAGGCCCTCTCCTTTGTTTCAGAGATGAGTCTCCTTTACCCTCCATATCTACTAGCCTGTCCCCCCCCCTCTTCTCTCTCTCTCTCTCTCTCTCTCTCTCTCTCTCTCTCTCTCTCTCTCTCTCTCTCTCTTATTCTCCTTCTCTTTCAACCCACCTATGACCTCACTATGTGGCCTCAGATGTGTTGTGCAATTTCCAGGACTTGTAAGTAATAAACCTCTACTTTTCAAAGTTTCCTGATGTTTGCTGGGGAAGGATGTCTTGAAATCATAACAAGAACCACCAGGGCCAGTCCATTCACAACGGTTATTGAGAGGCTGAGACTGGCACACAAAACAAAGGGTTTGCACATAATTATTGATTCCTTAGAGTTGAGGTGATCTGCCTCCCTGTTTCGTACCAAACATGACTGACTATTAGTGACAATATCCAAGTGTAGCTTTCTGATCTCATTTGAGGTACTGATATTTGCATTCCACTTTCCTCTAAAGGAAATATTTCTAAATAGCAAGCATGCAAAATCTTCATGACATAGAGTAGGTATGATGACATCTAAAGAAAACTTCACATTCTTTTTACCACCCATTTTTAATGTTTATCATTTATCATTTATAAACAGCCCAAATCTTATATATGGTGATGTCCACTTTGTTCCCAGATAAAGGAAAAATTATCCCTTCACAAATGGCCAATAAAACTTGGCCTCAGACACATGATATTCCATGACTTCCCTGGCATAACACCAAAGAACTGAGTCTACAAAAGAGAATACATACACATTCACAGAAGAAGAAAAAAGTGTTATGTTGGATCTATGAAAAAGAGCTGAGTAAACTTATAATAAACTAGAGGTCTGATGCATGAAATTCGTGCAGGGGAGCAGGGAGGTCCCTCAGCCTGGCCTGAGCCCTCTCACAATCTGGGACCCCTCACCCCTAACTACCCACCTGCTCGCTCCTTATCTTTTGTCTCACTGCTCCTTAGCGCTGCTGTGGAAGCAGGAGAGGCTTCCACAACCACCACTGCGCTCACCAGCCATGAGCCTGGGCTTCTGGCTAAGCAGCCTTCTAGCTGTGGGAGCACACTGACCACCAGGGGGCAGCTCCTGCATGAGCATTTGCCCCCTGGTGGTCAGTGTACATCATAGCAACCAGTCCTTCTGGTCATTCTGTTGTAATGGTTGCTGGGCTTTAATAAAATTATAATAAACTAAAGGACCAATGCATGAAATTCGTGCACTGGGGGTATTGTCCCTCAGTCCAGTCTGCACCCTCTCCAATCTGGGACCCCTCGGGGGATGTCTGACTGCCAGTTTAGGCCTGACCCCTGGGAGCCTAAACTGGCAATGGGACATCCCTCTCACAATCCTGGACTGCTGGCTCCCAACCACTCGCCTGCCTGCCTTGCTGATTGGCCCTAACCATTTCTGCCTGCCATCCTGATCACCCCCTAACCACTCCCCTGCCAGCCTGATCAATGCCTAATTGCTCCCCTGTGGCCCAAACCCCCAACTACCCTCTCCTGCAGGCCTGGTTGCCCCCAACTGCCCTCTCATACTGGCCTGGTTTCCCCTAACTTACGTCCCCTGCCAGCCATCTTGTGGCTGTGGGCGCCACCACCTCTGAGGGTGTGACAGTCAATTAGCACATTCCCCCTTTATTGGCTGTGAGCGCCGCCATCTTTGCAGTCTGCTGCTCAGTCATTTGGTCATTCCTCACTAACCTCCTGCTGGCCTGGTCGTCCCACACAGCCTACTGCTCAGTCATTTGGTCATTCCTAACTAACCTCCCTGTCGGCCTGGTCACCCCACAGGACCTGTTTGATCGTCTATTCAGTTGTGATGGTTGCTTAGACTTTTATATATATAGATGATAAAATATTCCTAAAGTTCTGAGATAACAAAGTTATTCATTTGTTCATTCATCCAATATGTTAACAAGATTCTATAATATGCAAGGTATTATATTAATACAAATAATTAACATTTATTGAGTACTTACTATGTGCCAGTGATACTGCACAGGAACCAGGCCCAGAGTGGGTCTGCCTCAGGCTGGCCTGTAATGTGTGGGTTCTTGACTTCATGTAGGGAAGATCTCACAACTCGAGTCCAGGTGATATCGAGAGTAGGTTTATTAAAGCTGAGGACAGTGAAATAAAGAAAGAACTTAGGGTAGAAAAAGCAACAGGAGAGAGGCTAAGGTGGTACCCTCCTTTGGCTCCCTAGAAACATTATAGGAAAGAAGTGAGCCAAGGCAGGGCTGCTGTTACCTCACTGGAAAATCAGAGAAAAGAGGACCTTGGAGACAGGCTGAGGGGGTAAGTCCAGGGTTGAGCTGCCACTGCCCACTGCTTCCCTAATTGCAAGTCTCCTGTGGCAGTTAGAATTTAGGAGGAAGTAAAAAGTTCATGCCATTTCTATACACCAATAATGAGCTTACAGAAAGAGAGACTAGAAAAGCACTCCCATGTACCATCACACCAAAAAAAAATTAAGATACCTAGGAATGAAGTTGACTAAGGCGGTAAAAGACCTATACTCAAAAAACTACAGGACACTGAAAAAAGAGATAGAGGAAGACATAAACAGATGTAAGAACATACCGTGTTCATGGATTGGTAGAATCAACATCATCAAAATGTCCATACTACCCAAAGCAATTTATAGATTCAATGCACTCCCCATTAAAATACCAACAGCATATTTCACAGTCCTAGAACATACTTTCCAAAATTCATCTGGAATAAAAAAAAAAAAGACCCTGAATAGCTGCAACAATCCTGAGAAAGAAGAAAAAAGTAGGTGGGAATCTCAATTCCAGATATCAAGCTGTATTACAAAGCCACTGTTCTCAAAACTGCCTGGTACTGGCACAAGAACAGACATATAGATCAATGAAATAGAATAGAGAACCCAATAATAATCCCAAACCACTAGGCTCAATTAATATTCAACAAAGAAGGCAAGAACATACAATGGAGTCAAGACAGCCTCAATAAATGGTGTTGGGAAAATTGGACAGATACATGCAAAAAAAAATGAAACTAGACCACCATCTTACACCATACACAAAAATAAACTCCAAATCGATAAAGGACTTAAACATAAGCTGAGAAACCATAAAAATACTAGAGGAATCCATAGGCAGCAAAATCTCAGACATATGCCGAAGCAAATTCTTCATTGATACTGCTCCTAGGACAATAGAAACTAAAGAGAAAATAAACAAATGGGACTACATCAAAATAAAAACCTTTTGCAGACCAAAAGAAACCATCAATAAAACAACAAGAAAACCCACTACATGGGAGAACATATTGGCAAATGTCATCACTAATAAGGGTTTAATCTCCAACATTTACAGGGAACTCATACAACGTAACAAAAGGAAGATGAACAACTCAATCAAAAAATGGGCAACAAACCTAAATAGATACTTTTCAAAAGAAGACAGAAGGAAGGCCAAGAGACATATGCAAACATGCTCAAAGTCACTAATCATCCAAGAGATGCAAATCAAAACAACAATGAGGTACCACCTCACACTTGTCAGATGGCTATCATCAACAAATCAAACAACAAGTGCTGACGAGGATGTGGAGAAAAAGGAACCCTCGACACTGCTGGTGGGAATGCAGATTGGTGCAGCCACTGTGGAGAACATTACGGAGTTTCCTCAAAAAACTAAAAATGGAACTCCCATTTGACCCAGTGATTCCACTTCTAGGAATATATCCCAAGAAACTAGAAACACCAATCAGAAAGGATATATGCACCCCTATGTTCATAGCAGCACAATTTACAACAGCTAAGATTTGGAAACAGCCTAAGTACCTATCAGCAGATGAGTGGATTAGAAAACTGTGGTACATCTACACAATGGAATACTATGCTGCAGTAAAAAGGGAGTTCTTACCATTTGCAACAGCATGGATGGAACTGGAGAGCATTATGCTAAGTGAAATAAACCAGTCAGAGAAAAATAATCTTATCACATGATCTCACTTATTTATGGAATATAATGAACAACATAAACTGATGAAAAAAAATAGATCCAGGGACAGAGAAACATCAATCAGACCATTAAAACTCAGAGGGAAGGTAGGGGAGGGTGGGGGTAAGAGGGAGAGATCAATCAAAGGATTTATATGCATGCATATAAGCCTAACCAATGGACACAGACAACAGAGGGGTGAGGGCATGAGTGGAGGGTATGGGGGATAATGTGGGGATAAGGACACACATGTAATAACTTAATAAAGAAATTTTTTTAAAAGTTCATGTGGGAAGGGGCATGGCATTATCTAGAGCGAAACCACGTGATATCCTGTGTCTTGAGGGTTTTATCTTTCTCCTTCAGGAGAGGGTTTCAGCAGAATATTCATCAGCTTTCCAGTTGGTTTTTAATATGCTGATGCATCAAAATGAGAGCATAGGGAGTTTAGGGTTATTCTTTGGTCTGCTTTACTGCTTTACTTTTATCTTGGGTCTGTCTGGCTCTAATCAGGTTTTTGTTATTTTTCTCTTATTTCATCCATGCTTGGGTTTGGTTGGCACAAATGGCATTAATACAGTTTCAGTTCTCTCTCTCTCCAACCAGGGTACTTGAAGCTATGTATTCTCTGGTTAGGGAGGAGAGGTATAAACCATTTGCTCTCAAGTGTGCTTGGTTAGGGAAGATAAAGTCTTGCAATTCACTAGCTGGTTGTAAGTTGTTCAAATTACTTGGCCTTGTTTAATGATCTTGTCTCAGTTTCCTCATTCCACTTGCCCAGGAATTTTCCTAGCTCCTTATGATCCCGCCTCACCAGGTACAATACTAGGTATTTTGTAGACATGAAAGAAGCCATAGGCATTAGTTTACCAGAGCTGAGCAGGGCTGTTGAGGATAGGACAGAGTGGTTAGGAGTCAGATCCAACACAACAGCACATAACACTACATCAAAAAACGGTTGTGAGTTAGGAAGTATTATTGTCCCAAATTTACTGAAGAAAAAAAGGAGGCTAAAGAAATTAAATAACTTGCTCAAGTTCATAAGTAGCAGTGCTGGGATTTGACCTTGCATCTTACTTCGTTTTCTATTACACCACAAGAATCACTTTAAAACATTTGAAGACTGGAGGGATATAAAAGAAAATTTAGAGTGCCTAACAATGCTCAAATCAATACTCTGTTAAAGTAAATATGAATCATTTTTAAGTTAGTCACCCAAATTCCATTTGGGGTCAAAAGCATAAATATTGAAGTACTTTTTCTGTTGACAGAAACATTTCCCAATCTTATCTAGAGCACTTGCCAACAGCCAGCATCATGATGAATTTTACAGAGGTAACTGAAAAAGTATCACTGCCTTGGCCAGTGTGGAAATTTCCTGCTGGGTCCTTTATGGCTATAGAGCTACCCTCAATCTAAAAGGCCAAGAGTCTGCAGAATACCCAAGATTGGGTTCTTTCCTATGTGTTTGCCAAAAAAACAGCCAGGAGTTGCAGCTACTCAATTCTCTCTCTATTTTGACTTCCATGGTAGTGGACTAAGCCATGATCATGTCATAAAAAACACTTGCCTATTAATTATTTACACAATACAATTTCACTGATTTCCTACTAATGCAATCCATGTGACAAGGACTTTTGCTCATTTATTTTAAAATAGTCTCATATAACCAAAAAATAATAATAGTTTGCATATCTACCTTGAGCAAATATGGCATATTTATATCCATTTGTATGGCTCAGTTTGCATGTTCTCTAATGAAGACATGTAAATAGAATCTGTAACTACTTCCTCCTCTTCTAAAAACCCCAAACCTTATCAGGAGGGATACGTGCCTTTTTTACCATTTTTATTCCTAAGCCCATGCATATGCTTGAATGTCACTGATGTTAAAATAAGTTTGTGGAATAAATGAGCTCTATATCCTTGCAAATCTTTTGGTAGCATCCTTTTAAAAAATGTAGTCTGTGGGTCAAAGGCTCTGGCTCTAGTGCTGACAATATGACAAACTGACTTTTTAAACAAGCCACAGTAACTGACAGCTTCCATGAGAGTAAGTGAAACCGAACGAATGGCTGGGATGTTAAAAGATGGTATCAGATGTTCCTTAGTATAGCACTGGTGGCTTTCAGAATGAGCCATTTGTGTAGACCAGGCCCTCCACCAGAGAGCTGATGATGACCAAGCAGTCTTTTGGAGATGACACTGGGAAGTACTTGTGAGTGGTCTAAACCCCAAGTACTAGGAGAAAGATTAAAACCTGAGATCCTGTTGTCAGAATGGGCTTAGGAGTTTCAGCAGGAATGGTACAGTCGAATAACTAGACGGCCCCACCTAGAAGGTAGACTGGGAGACAAAACTGACTCTGGACAGTGAAAGAAAATACAATCGTCAGGATGCACAGATATCCTGGGAAGCCAGATAGGTGGGCCAGATGGAGGCTTCCAGAAGAAGTAATTAATAAGATCCCCCTTACAGGAGCAATGAAGCATGCTTACAAGGTAGTCGTGGAAGTCTGCAGGCAAGTAAAGTCTGTAAGCTGAGTTTGGGAGAAGAGCACTAGACTTACAAGCAGTAACTACAAATGGCACAGAAGCTCAAGGCAGAATACAGCAAGGCTTGTCTAACGTTGAGTCTGATGGTATGAAATTTCCCAGGAAGAGCCCTTAAAATCACCCTGCTGCTCACTCCCTTATCAGTCCTCAGATTCTGCAAAATTGATGACTGCTTTTTGCTCAGAGAAAATCAATTTATTTGATTCTATTTTTAACTCTTCCCTCAACTACTAAGCTAGCTGTAGCCAGTATTTTTCAAATGGTTATATGGATAACTTCTTTGAATAAGACTCAATGAACACAATAAAAAATGATTATAAGGTTATTTAGATCTTACATTAGTGGTCCATTGATCGGGACTGATTTCAGATTTCTAGGTCATCAGGTCCCCTTTTTTTATTAAACTTGCAGAGTACTAAAGTGCAGGAAGGTTGAATTGCTACATTGACATAGCTTAACTAGTTAGAGGTAGCATTCAGACTAGAATCCATGTCATGATCATGTCTAACTAAGTGTTTTTTCCCCTCACACAATGCTGGTTCTATTATAATGGGAATATATTTAGCTTTCATAACTACCAACTTCCTATCTTACACAAGACTTCATGAAATTATACTCTTATCCAATTGCAATTCCCAAACGCTTACTTACTAAAGTTCTCTTGTAAAAGTGAATCTTATTTATTAGACTTCTTAGTCTTGTCTTTCATTTCTAAAACCAACGCAAAACAAAAAGTGCAATGTCCAATCAGTTTATATATCTCTATGACTCAAAAATTGTCAAATAAAATATACATATGGTAGTCACAGTGAATAGTTAATGACAAAGTTACAAAAATCATTAAGTGGCTTTACTGATAAGGATATTAAATTTGATAGGATAGGAGAAACTAAGGAATTCACATTAAAATAAAGGCAGAAATGCGTGAAAATTACCCAGGTAGGCATCCCAGTTCAGCCACTACATAATTCTACGATCTCAGTGAACTCACTTAAACTCTGCAGCCCAGCGTAAAGGAGGATGAAGAGAAAAATGAAAGGAAGAGGAAGATGAGGAGGAGGAAGTAAAGAAGGAGAAGGAGCAGTGGGAGGAGAAGGTTGGAACTAAATAGCTTAAAAGATTCCTAGATTTAAATGAAGCCTCCAGAGCTCCATGTAGATGGACTCCAATTCTTGTAATAACAGGGTCTAGGATGTAAGCATAGCTTATGGACATAAACATCTGTGTGATAATAACAGCTAAATATAACTATATTCCAGGCATGTTTCTAATATATATATACCAACTCACGGAAATTTTTTATAGAAATTCAATGAGGTAAGCACCATTATATTCATCCCATTTTCCAGATGATGAGGAGGTCCAGAGACTAAGTAACTTGCCAATGTCACACATACAGTAAGCAGTAGAACCAGAATTTGAACTTAGTCTAGCTCCAGGGCTATGAACTTAAAATACTGCTCTACTGCCCCTCTGATGATGGGTGACCTGGCAGGTTTGAGTGGCTGATGATGAGAGAGATTACAAGATTTTGGATGGTCTTAAGATAAAATGGATGATAACTTCTAATTATAGCATTCTTCCTAGGATTGGTTTTTTAGACAGTTTATAGCACCAATATTCATCCAATCGCTCAGGTTAACAATGAAAGAGTAAGTCTTTTGTGGTTTTTTTTTTTTTTTTGCCTTTCTCTCACTTTGAAACCCATTAGCAAGTCCTCTTAGGTCTACCATCAAAGCAAATCCAAAAATCCAACCACTTCTCACCACTCTATTGCTACCACTTGATGCATCCCCATCTTTATCTGAATTAACTGCAAGTATTTCCTAATTCCTTGCTTGTACACTTACCCTTCTACAGCCTCATCTCCACACAACATATGGAGGGGTCATTTTGAAAACACAGAACAGATAAAAAAATCCTTCTATGTCGGCCCATCATCTCTATATAAAACCCTAATATGCAAATAAACCGAATGGAGGAAAAACTGAACAACTCATCACTATAACATGCACTGACCACCAGAGAGTGCGCACAAAACATGGTGGGCGTTAGCAGCAGGCAGTAGAGCATGGAACATGGCAGGCATTGTCTGTGGCGGGATGGTGGAGCAGTTGAGCGGGGGTGCCAGACCATGGCAGGGCGCCAATTGCTATCACGGGGTGAGCCTCTGGCAGTTACTAAAAATTCTTTGCTCCTGCACATTGCGGTCCCACCAGGCACTCGCACCTGCTTCTGGCACCAGCCCCGCTCACGCTAGTCCCAATAGCTCAGTGCTGTCAGCAGGTACGAGTGGCAGCTGCTGGCCCTTATCACCCTTGAAAGCTTCTCCACCTCCTCCTGTTCCTAAAGGGTGATCGGGGCAGCAGCCACCACTCACACCCACTGACAGTGCCAGCCTCACTTGCACCCACTGCTGCCACTGGCCCCAATCACTCCACATAGCGTAGTCAGTGGGTGTGACAGGGGCCAACGCTGTTAGTACATGGGAGCGGCGGTAGTGGGAGTGGGGCTTCTGGCAGACAGGGTACCAGGAGCCAGGCAGGAGGTGCCAGGCAGGGTCACAGAGGATGGGTTGAGACCACTCCGTGCCCACCACAGCCTTGCGGCCCACAGTTCCTTCCAAGGTGCACAAATTTGTACACTGGGCCCCTAGTGTTTAAAATAAAATCTAAACTCCTTACTAAGCCTAACTCTACATGATCTGGCCTCAACTACCTCTCCCATCTCATCTTCACCCACCCTCCCTAACTTACTCCACTAACTTTCTGGCTGTTCCTCAAATATGCAAACTCATTCTCACATCAGGCCCTGATCACTGACATTTCCTTTTCCTGGCAAGCTCATCCCAAAGACATTTATATGCTTGGCACTTTCACATCACTCCAGTTCTTAACTAAATGTCTTTCTCACAAAGAGCAATTCCTGGCCACCTTATCTAAAACAACTCAATCCTTCGTTCACTATCCCCTTCCCCTGCTTTTCATTTCTTTCCATAATTTTTGCCATTACCCAAAATCACAGTCATAATTTACTTGATGAAAACCTAGGACAGAGCCCTAGGGTATCTTATTAACTGCTTTATTTTTAGTGTCTAAACAGTGTCAGCTATAATAGTAAATACTCAATAAATATTAAACCAAATGAATTAATTCCTCCAAGTCCATCATTTTATGATGTTATGATACTCACAGGATCAGTGGAGTAGGTGATACGCTGACTCTGTCTGAATAAACTGATAACATCAGCACCAATCTATCTTAGGACAGACTGCCTGGAGTGGCTGTCCATAATAGCACCTTTCTTTCCAAATTCATGTAGGTGCTCCTACATCTTCCTTTTCCAGAGATGGTTAGAGAAGGCTTTCACTGCTTTCTTTTCCCTTTGAGATGAACATACTCCCTTAGGGACTTGTTATCCATTTTCTTTTGATGGAACACATTTTGCTACCTGAATAGAACTTCCTGAATTATTATACTTCTGTGATGTTCTGTATTTTTTCCCACCAAAATATAACTGCTATGTATTTGCTGGATGAGAGTTAACTCATTAGCATTACACACTAAGATAATTACCGCATTAAAAATCCCATGCCATGTGGAGATGTAGAAATAAATGCTGCCCCCTGCTTCCTTTGCTCTTCACAGTCTCTGGAAACTTCTAGACTGCCCTGAGAATTCTGTTGTTTTGGGGGTTTTTTTAAAGTAACAAAGGCTACCTGCTCAGCTGTCTTTTATTCTCTAGGTATTATATACTCATGATTACAAATGATAAGCTGCTGGTTAAGACTGATGTTTGTCCACTCAGATGGAAACTCTGGAATAATTAATGATGTAGTTTATTTCTAAAACCTGCACACACAGTGTATGGGAAGGAAAAGCTGCTGTTTCCTGGAACCTGACTTCCTTCCTCATCCAGGAAGATCAAGTAGGTCAAACATACACAACACATGGAAGTTGAAGATAAAGCCCTTGTTGCTATTGATAGTTCAGAAAAGTACCCTACAAGATTCCATTCACCTGTTTTAAAAGCATTAATTCCTCACTTCAACATCTGTAGAAGTAACCACTATTAATGATTTAAAAGATCATAAAATGGATATAACCCTTATTCTTTTCATTACATATCCCACTGCAACATCTATGATTTGACTTCCATATATACAAGCAACAATAAAGCTAAAAATGTCTGAACTGGTTAATTTCTCAGCTCAACCACAGGAGTTGAAACAAGTTAGCTCTCAATTTCCAAAATAGTTTTAAGAGCAACAGTCCTTTTTATGTGCTAACTGGGACTGTGCATTTAATTCTCTGGAAATAGATTTGAAGTTGTGCCCTCTGCTAACCAGCTGCTAAGATTAGATCTACACATTTTAAACTGTTTGAAGAACAGATGAAAGTTCCTGCGACTCTGACATTAAAATAACCCCAAAGTAAAATGTAATCACAATAACAAAGGACTTAAGGTGAGATACTAAGTTAGCAATTCATTCAAAGGACAAGTTAGCTTCCTTGCTGATGGCTTCAAATGTTTTAGATAATAAACTAAAAACTATAAGCAAATTGAAACTAGCTCTTGAGACCGATAAAAGTCTCTCCCAGAAGATAAAACAGAGACAGCAGTGTTGATACCCTAACCAGGAATAACATTAAAAATATTTTACAACCAAGATGGTATCAGCATTGACCTGAGAGAAAAGGCTCCAGCCTGCCAGGGTGAGGAAATGGGGTCTTGGAAGACCCCGTTTTGTGGTAGGCATCAACCATTTAGTTGCTGATATGGAGCAGGTCTGGTGAGTTCTGGGGAAAGGTCTAGGGCTGGGTGGGGGGATAATCAAAGAACTTGGAATAGAAGCTCTCATCACCAACCAGTAAAAAAAAGTATTTCAGGATTTCTGTATTTTTAACTCCTGGAAGAATTATACAGTGCATGACAACTGAACAAACCCTTCACAGTTCCATGAGCTTTGAGAAACTGAGGAAGAGAGAAATGAAGGGAAAGGAGGAATAATCAACCTACAAATACCTCCAAAATATTTTTTATCTTGCCATTTATCTTCCCTTTGTGAGATCCTACTCACTCTTCAGAACATAATTCAAATATCACTTATGAAGTCAAAGTCCTCATTCCCAACACAAATTCCCTATCCTCCTTGTTTTCATTCTCCCCTCATTGTAATTATATTGTGTGTGTGGATACTTGCTCAATGCCTCCCACATTCTATTCTAAACCTCAAAGGAGCTTAACCCTTGTCTCAGACCTTGTCTTTTGCTTACCATTTTCTTTCTAGCAACTAGAAAAATATTTGAGGCACATTCAATATTTTTTAAATAAACAAATGGAGAGGGAAGTTTGATTTTTAAATGTTACATATTACATGGTACATACAAACTTGGGATTCCTCATAGTTGAGCACGAGCATTTCTTGTCTTGCACTATCACTGAGCTAAGTAAGCAAAATATTTCAAATGTTTTTCAGAACTGCAATCATCAGAGGCTAATAGGAACTTCTAGACCCATGTAGGTGGGTTGAACTTTCATTGTCCCCTGCTGCTGAGAACACAAATGGAAAAATACATAAAGCTAAGCTAATTAATTCTGCTCACTTGCTTTTTAGACTTTTAGTTACTTATTAACACTAGAAAAAAAAGAAAGTCTAAAAATACCATGAATAATTAGTTCACCATTTCCAATTATATAATACTACGGGCCCGGTAAACAAAAATTTGTGCACTCGGGAGGCTCCCTCAGCCCAGCCTGTGCTCTCTTGTAGTCTGGAATCCCTCGGGAGATGTCCACCTGCAGGCATGCCTGGCCAGCCTGGGTGAGGGGCTGATGGCTGTTTGAAGGCTGGCCAAGCCCCCCAGTGGGGACCCTCACCTCATGGAGGTGTAGCCAGCCTGGGTGAGGGGCTGAGGGCCATTTTCAGGCTTCCCACAGCCCCTTCAGGGTTCAGGTCCCCATGGGGGTGTCTGGCTAGCCAGGGTGAGGGGCTAAGGGCCATTTTCAGACTGCCCTCAGCTCCCATTGACCCAACGTCCCAGTGAGGCTGGCTGGAATCAGGTTTCTGGGACTTATTTATCTTCTACAATTGAAACTTTGTTGCTTTGAGCGGAGGCCTATGCAGGCAAAGAAGCCTCCTGTTTGCTTCAGCTCCATGGCTTCTATAATTGAAACACTGTTGCCTTGAGCGGAGGCCATAGCCAGCCTAGGCAGGCAGTTTCCTCCATTGCTGGTGCAACGGAAGCCTCCTGTTTGCTCTAGCTCCATGGCTTCCGGCCACCATCTTGGCTGGGTTAATTTGCATACGGCCACTCTGATTGGCTGGTGGTCGTGGCTTGGCTGGTGGACATGGCTTAGGTGTAATGGAGTGATTAATTTGCATATTACTCTTTTATTAGATTAGATACCTCTAATATATTTCTGTAAAAAATAAAAAAACAGGGAGAAACAAGATGGCGGCATAGGGTAGACACCGTAAATGCAGCCGTGAACAACTATTTCAGAAAAATCTCGAAAAGAACACACGGACACCACTCGCACCCACAGGAAGGCTGGCTGAGTGAAAATCCTACAACTAGAGAAGAGTCTGAGACTCAGAGGAGCAGCGGAAGCAAAGTACAGGGGTACGGAGGCGCGCGCACAGGCTCGGGGAAGGGCTGGCGCCGGGGGACGCGGTTCTTTTCCAAAACGGAGAGAGCCACAAGTCCCCAGCAGCTCTGAACTCCAGTTTTAAGCGAGTTTCTGAGGACCCAGACACCCAGAGAAGGGGGACTGACTGGCACCAGGAGGAAATCCAAAACGGGTTTCTCTCAGCGTTGCTGGCAGCAATTATCGTGGGACACAGAGACCTGGTGTCTCTCAGCGCAGCGCTGAAAAGCACCATAGCTATTTGCTCCGCCCCTCCCTGCAAACTCCCCGAGGCCCCGCCCCTCCCAAGCTAACTCAACACCTCCTTAAAGATACAGGAGCCAGCCCCACCCAGTGGCCAGAGTGGGACTAACCTAAACAAAACAGATCCACAAGGAACACACCCGGGGCAGATGCAGTGAGCATAAAAGCTCCACTGAAACAACTCTTGCCCCATAAGGGTGTCTCCAGCAC